>OX439135.1:7265424-7492924 GCA_949318235.1 Ecdyonurus torrentis
CAAATTACGAATACAAATTTGAATACTAAAAAAGTGATAGCAGATGAAATGTGTTGGTATCTTAATTTAACATGCTTTCTTATGTGGGAATAAAGATGTGAATTACTCAAGTTAGAATTTTTCTTATATTTTTATACATACATTTTCACTGTAGTTTACTAAGCCTTAAAGCCCCCCCCCCCCCCCCCTCATGTTTAAATGTATAAATCAACTGAATTTATTGAAATTAAGGAAAACAAAAGTTTTGAGGCTTAGTAAGCTACAGTAAAATGTACAATTGAGAAAAGATTCTAGCTAGAGTTAGCTATTTTATTACCTCATACTCATAAGAAAGCACGTTAAATTGAGGCAGGAACACAAAGTCGTCTATGCTATCACTTTTTTAAAATTGTTGGACTCTTTAAGTTTATTTATTTTTTCACTAGACCTGATTTTGCAAAATTTTTAATTTGTTTTATAGAACAGCCAGTTAAAAAAAAAGTTTATTTATAATAATTTATTCATAATGCTATAATTGAATTGAATTGATTGATTTTTTTTTTTTTTTTTTTTTTTTTTTGTAAACAATTTTTTATTTACAACTTTGACTTTACAATTACCAAACAGAAAACTGACAGTGAGTCTGGAAGATAATTAGAAAAAGAAAGAAAAAAAAATAGACAAATCAAAAAAATATATAAAATATAATATATTAAAGGCGTACAACACCTTGAACCAAAAAATTGTGTAATATCCTAACAAACCTGAGAATCGACGTTGATTTGGCCGAAGTCATTGATTTCTAATTTATTTTCTATTCACAAAATGCCACTGGCGGTCACTGACGTCACAGCTCGCCCGGCTTACGCGCGCGTAAAACAAGTGAGCTGTGACATCAGTGACCGCCAGTGGCATTTTGTGAATGGAAAATAAATTACAAATCAATGACTTTGGCCAAATCAACGTTGATTTTCAAGTTTGTTAGGATATTACACAACTTTTTTTGTTCAAGGTGTTATACGCCTTTAACACAAATAACTTCAAGACTCCAAAAATAAATTTAAAAAAATTATAACCTTTATATTATTAAAGAAAATATTGACAAAAGTTTATAAATGATTAAAGCAAACACAGTTACTATAAAGCTTCTAACCCTCACTTGCATGCAACTTGTACTTTTTTATTCCCCTTTATTCTCAGAGTTTGAATTATCCAATTAAGTTTGCGAGTTTACAGAAAATCGATAAAAGAACACAAATAATGTCGTGCTTAAAGTAAAAATCGATTTTTTTTTTCTCTCTCACACACATTCTTAACAACAACAAAAAGTCAGTATATGAGAAAGTCAGCTGATATTAAAATCGTCGTACGAACTGGATTTTTTTCTTCTTTAAAGTTTGACATTAAGGGAGTAGGGTACTGACCTTATATCTTAAAAAATAGACGTGTTTTAGGTCTAAATTTTGTGTCATTGTGTAGCTTAGGGTCACACCTAGCCGTTATAAAAATTTCATTATGTTTGACTGTCCCGAAAAAAAAATTATTGAAATTAATATTGGGCCTTATGGGCTTAAAATTTCAAAAAATCATATAAAATTAATTTGCACAGTGTCCCCAAAAATTTTTATATATTTGAAATTATCTCATGCGGCTGAAGTATCACTGTGCAAAATTTCAGATTTCTTTACGATAAAAGTTTGAGGCTAATGGCCGACGTCGGTAAACTACTCTCTTACTTAAAATAAGTTTTTCCTAAAAAGTAAAAATTTAAAATCATTTAAACAATTTTAATAAAATACAGTTTCTAATTAAAGAAATTTGTAGATCAAAGGATTGCAATAAAATATAAGTATTATAGAGATCGTACTTTTAATCATATAATGATTAATCAATCAATCAATCAATCAATCAATCAATCAATCAATCAATCAATCAATCAATCAATCAATCAATCAATCAATCAATCAATCAATCAATCAATCAATCAATCAATCAATCAATCACTGAATCACTGAATCAATCAATCAATCAACATGCCTTCAAACCAGCCAGAATTCATAAAAACATGGGCTTTCAATAAAAAAAATGTATTTTTTCTTTTTTCTCTTTTTTGTTTTACTCTTTCCGTATCACCTTAAGTTATTCGCAGAATAACTGAACCACTAGTAGGTTAACGTTAAAGAGTAATGTATACACTCTTTATACATAATATACTTTAGTCTTGCCGGCTTATAAAGCGTATATTTGCATCACTTAATACTGAATGCGCTTTGACGCCATACTGCAGTGATGAATAGCATTGCTAAGCATAGGAAAGACACGGTTTTTGGTTATTTTCTTTGGAAAATTAATCAATTTTTGTTTTTTTAATTATTTTTCTCTTATACTTGAAAGCCTAATTCATCCTGGTAACAGCACAACAATGCTCTTAAAAATATTGTTAAGTATTATGAAACTAGCAAAATGTGTTATGACTAAATCAGGAAAATCTGTTTTGAGGCTGACTTTAAACGATTTTAGTCACATCCACTTCCGTTTCTAGTTACTGCGCATGCGCAGTATGTCGAAATGGAAGCGGATGTGAGCTAAATCGCTTATAGTCAGTCTCAAAGCAGTTGTTCCTTTAATAGTCAATACCGACCTATGCTATTTAGTGATCCAACGTGGCGTCAACTTTTATATGAATGCATACACCCTGTACCTGTAAACCGGAAGTCACACAGTAGTTCAGTTATGATTCGAATATTATAATGCATTACGCTAAAGTTTGCGCCTTTGAAAATTATTTTTCAATGTAATTTTAACGGTGACCTACCCCAAAACTTTTACGAATATTAGCCGACACGATAAACTTTAAAATAACAACAAATTTACTGAGTGATATATAGTCAACATAAATAATGACGTAACCCTCTTAATCCAGATGACCTTGAGAACATTAATTAAAGGTTATGCATATTACGTTGATTACAAAACTTTACTTAAAGTTAAAGTTTTGTATTATTTACTAACTTTATTAATTATTCGTTTACTGATTAACTCGATACTATATGATGTAGTTCATCTTTTCTCATTAAAATTTCAATGTCTATATTATGATATTATGTAAGTTTTTAATTATATAAAATAAACTTTACTTTTGCATTTTAATTTCAAATTAAGTTTTAATATTAAAATGTTTTATTTAAATTTGTGTTATTTAAATTAAATAATATAAATTATATTTTGCATTAAATTTATTGTAATTTAAAAGTTTTATAAATTATATTATTATAAAAACTATTTATAAATATTATTTAAAATCTATAATTTGATAAATTCATTATTAAATTATCTTTGATAAATTCTTTGATAAATTCATTATTAAATTATCGCTTTGCATTGTAACACATTTTTAATACTAGAAGTCAAATGCTGCATACGTGATTTTGGGAAATATCGCACGAATTGAGAATTTTGGAACCCATGTGAGAAAGTGAAAATTTCAGTCAACGAGTGCCAGGAATTAGAGCGAATTTCTATGATGTATTAATTTAATAAGCTCTAAACTGAAAAAACTTTGGCCAGCTATATAAAAAATGGGAATGTTTTTGAAACTATAAGAAATTTTGAAAAAACAGTTTACACACCGGGCTATGGCGACACTTGGGAAGTGGGTTCTCAATTGTGTTGGTAGGTGATGAAGGAGTTCGGAACAGAGCGTAAGTGTCAAGAATTCTTCAATATTATTTAAAATTTATTTGATGTGTAATTTCAAAGCCTTAAATTTAAGAGTATGTTGGTGCATTTCTAATGAATAGCAAATTTTATTCCACTTTCGTTTTAAAAGCCGGTCATATATGAGTATAGCTAAGCCGCTATCACGGATATATAAACAGGATAGGAAGCTATTGTTGACAAAAAACGATCCCTTAATGATATAATTCAAATTTTCGCCGCAACAATGCAAGAATACAAAATTACATATAAAAGTGGCGCTGCGATCTGGGGGAAAATTTGAAAATTTTCCACAGATTGCAGCGCCACTTACTTTTTACATCTTGATTGTTGCGGCGAAAATTTGAACTACATAATCAAGGGAACGTTTTTAAGATAGGGCAATAACACAGAAGCTCACGAGCGTGGCCGTTATACACAATACTTAAAGCCATAGGCAACATGAAAAAAAAAAGTGTTATTTTTAATGACTAAACACAAAAAGGAATCTACAAAACTAATGACAATTTTTACTAAAATATAACTGGCATCACAAGAGATCGTGACAATATTGTAAAGTATGCTATTTGCGTGACAATTCCTGTTTCTGACCTTAGAAACAGGCAAAAATTAGTATACAAATGTTGTGGGGGTTGAATAAATTGAAATTTTCTGATCACCGATACGACACTAAAGTTGGGTATTGTCATGGACTGAAACAAACGAATATTATTTATGTAAGTATGTGGCAAACTACTGCAGTTATGACAGAGAAATTTATATACCTTGTTTTTAAAAAAAAAAAAAAAATGCACAATGAATGAAATTAAAATTCGATACAATTTTACATGTTTTAGGCGAACAACAAAATTAGACAAGCAAACATTAGTACAAAACATGATATATTTTTTAAATTACATCAAAATAGTATTATGACATTTTTTTTTAAACAAATATTAATTAATATATTTATAAAAATTTATACTTCATCTTAAGTTTACAAATTTGACCTAAAACCTAATTAAAATAATTAATTTAATTCTAACCTTATCCAAATTATTTTACTCGTATATTTTAAAGCTCATATTTTTTTCCTTATATTATATTATTTTATTTTAAAATATATTTACAAGTAAAAACAGTAGATAATTTATTTTAATGAAATTGGAAAGCTTTCTTTTGCATCATTAATAACAAGATTAAAATCTAAGGAATTTGAACCACCGCACGCACGCTAAAGCGACGTAATAAATACCATGTTCAGTACATGTTGTAATTAACTAGCGACTTTATAACACAAAGATAATCCTCTCATTTACATAATTTATTTTATTTTACATATTTGTAGCCACGTTGCCATCCATATTATTTAAATTTTGTGCGAAAAAAAAAAAACTTTTTTTGTTTTAAATGAGCTTCAAATTTTAAAATGAATAAAGTGAGGGGATTAAAGGGAAGCAGTATAGGGGGGGGGGGTTGAGCAAATAGATAAATGAATGAATGAATGGATGAATGAATGAATGAATGAATGAATGAATGAATGAATGAATGAATGAATGAATGAATGAATGAATGAATGAATGAATGAATGAATGAATGAATGAATGAATGAATGAATGAATGAATGAATGAATGAATGAATGAATGAATGAATGAATGAATGAATGAATGAATGAATGAATGAATGAATGAATGAATGAATGAATGAATGAATGAATGAATGAATGAATGAATGAATGAATGAATGAATGAATGAATGAATGAATGAATGAATGAATGAATGAATGAATGAATGAATGAATGAATGAATGAATGAATGAATGAAAAAACTGCAAGTGAACTAGACAATTAGCTATTTTAAAAGTCAAATTCAAAATTTTTAAATAACCTAAATATAACAACCATACTGTAGTTACCTGACCATAAAAATCAATTGTTTCTTTTTAAGTGAATACAATAGCTTTGCGATATAGGCCTTGTTTAAAAGTATAACTGATTATAAAAATTTATATTCTTTAATAGTCTACTAATACTATAACAAATTTCGATTTGCTGTAAACTAATGTAATAAAATATTCGATAATATTGACAGATTTACGACAGTTTTTTTTTTTTTATATTTTTTAATCAGTTTCCTTGTGTAATAACAAGTGTTCATTAAAATTTTAAGTATAGCATTTCAATTAAAACTGTTACTAACTTTTTTTTTTACCTGCCAAGCAAGTTAATTAGTATTGTAATAATAAAAAAGGTTATGTCTATTGATTTTAGTTTTATTTGGAGAGTTGAGGAAAAATAATAGGATCAAAATTGTTAAAAAAATAATAATAATAATAATAAGATCATTGAAAACAATCTGCAGTAGAATATAAAATTCATGACAAGTTCCATTGAAATTTAAAGGAATAGACCAGAAGAAAACATAAATAACTTAAGTTTGTCTCAAAACCCAACTGTATAGCTACATAGCAGCGATCATAATATTTCGATTTATGCAATACATTATTTACTAATTTTTGCATGTTTCTGACGTCAGAAACATGAATAGTTATACGCAAATTGCACACTTTACAGTGTTTATACACTCTCTCGTGGGGCTACATTAACATTCTGGTAAAAATTGTCATCAGTTTTGAAGATCATGTTTATTCATTAAAAAGCACATGTTGTTTTATATGGTCTATGGCTTTAACAAGAGATGTCCACTAGTTTGATAAACACTAACTAAATTTCTCACTGCTATTCTATACTGTTAAAACGATCCGTAAAATTACGCTAAAAAAGCCAATTAAAACGGCAGAAATTGCAGAACGCCATTAAACGGCACATGCCGTTCTTTCCAGTTACGAAACTTACCGTAAATAAAAAAAATCGCGTAATTAGTTTGTTAA
Organism: Ecdyonurus torrentis; assembly: GCA_949318235.1. Classification (NCBI taxonomy): domain Eukaryota; kingdom Metazoa; phylum Arthropoda; class Insecta; order Ephemeroptera; family Heptageniidae; genus Ecdyonurus; species Ecdyonurus torrentis. The sequence continues at coordinate 7,271,991 of OX439135.1, forward strand.
AAAACGATAAAAAACGGAGTTTTTAGAAACGAACTAAAACGTGCATCCCCGTTATTATGTTGTACGGATTTTTACCGTGTATTTTATCGTTCGCGATTCTAACGGGAAAATAAGGGAGGGGGAAATTCAAGTGATATTCTCTTTATAATACCTGATGATAATAATTTTCCTCTATGGCCCAACGGCTAAGGCACTGGTCTTTAAATCCAATGTTGATGAGTTCGTATGTCTCACAAAAAGTGGTATTTTTAACAAGAGTAAAAACTCTTTACATAAGTAACAACTTACACATTAAAATTTTAAAGATTTATTTAAAAAAGCGGGTTAAACCCGTAAATTTACGTTGCGCACCGTTCTGAGGAAAAATGCAAATCCCGTAGATTTACAAGAGACAGCGTTGTGAGAGATGCCGTTGTTGTACGGTAAGAGGCGTAAAGTTGGCGTTCCTGCTTTTGCCGTTTTTGAAAATACGGACTGGTACGTAATCTAACAATTCGTACCGTCCAAAAATAACCGGCATTTTGACCGTATTTCGACCCTGGATATTATTAACAGTGAACTTTTTTTTTTTTATCCTTCATGAATATTTCAGGGTAATAGTTTAGTTTCTTTCTTCAAGCTTATATAAGGACTGACAAAGGCACACACACATACACACAAATACTTTTACTTGTATTCGTGTGCCAAAAGCTATTCAATGTTTTGTTTATTTATTATTTTTGTGCTAGCACATTTTTTTTTATCAAACTATTGAACATCTGGTCATACTGCATACACCATTTCGTAAGACCTGCGCTGACTTACTTTTAAATTGTTATATTATACTACTCTGTTATTATTCTAGTTTTTTTTTTCTTTTCATTTTTTTAACACTTTAGTGTGGCATATATTACTAATTATTAATATTCCATTAAGTCCTAGGCATTATTTAAAATGAATAGAGTTTGCGCATAAAAAAGTGAAAGAATGCGCTTCGACGAATATTGAATAGCATTGCTCAAAAACATAATTCAACCTACTGACAGCATCAATGCCCTCAAAAATATTGCAAAGTATTTTTAAACTGGCAAAAATGATTATTTACTAGACCATGTTATTTAGTGCTCACATATGGCGTCGACTTTTATATGAATGCAACTGCTGAGAAAAAGTGTGTGAGAGAGAGGGAGAGAGAGAGAGAGAGAGAGAGAGAGAGAGAGAGAGAGAGAGAGAGAGAGAGAGAGAGAGAGATTTAAATGAAAATACTGACGGTAGTGGATAGTAAGGAAAGTGTGACGATATGATTCACGTCAAATTTTAAAATGTCACTAGCACTGTGTTTTCTCAGTGTGTATTATTACTTAGAAAATGTAGAACAAACAATTCAAGTGCATGTATATCAACTGGAAAGCAAAAAAAAAAAAAAAAAAAAAAAAAAAAAAATGCTATTACAATATGTCGTAATACTTTTAATAAGCATGAGGCACGAGATGAATTTTTCTATTAGCTTTTTGTATTTCCCCATAGAGTTTTTCACATTACCTTCGGGACAAAAAAATAAAATAAAAATAAAACTTCTCCGAAGCTTATTATCGAGCTACATTATGGTAAAGATACAATTTTTCATACTTTTTATTACAATGCAATGTTTACATTAATTTTACATACATACACAGTAGTATACAATGTAAAAAAATAATTTTACTAATTTTTTCCCCATTATTTAGGCACTACACAAAATGTAGTGATTTCATTTAGTATTATGTATTTAGAAAATTTTGATTTTTTTTTTTACAGAAATTTCTAAGAACAAGAAAAAGTTAAATATGTAAAACAAATATTCTAAAAATATAATACTATAAAATTTTACTGCTTCATGCAAATTTCAACAATTTTTCTCCCTTATCTAACGGTCACGGGTCTTGAAATATAGATAGTTGTTACCAAAATACATAAAACATTTAGGGGGCTACTTTTCGAATATTTAAGATATAGGAACCTTCTAATTCCTATATTCTTTAAGAGAGAGGGGGAGAGAGAGAGAAAGAGAAAGTGTTTATCTATATTTAATTCCATTAGTTTTATTTAAATAAAGTAAACAGTTTTTTATATAAATATATATTTCTATAAGATTATACCATGACAAAAATAAATATGGAAAGATGGATATAAAATAATAAAATACAATTAAATACTTACAAAGAGTAAGGCATGAGTAGGATGATCCTCTTCAGTCCCCGACTTTTTTAAAAATTATTTTACCGTCGTAAATTTTAACCACGTTTTTGTGCGACTCTCAGAAAAGCAAAATATGTATTTTTTATCATACGTGTTTTCTTAATTTTGCGGACCCCCCACCCACTCTAGAATTCTCAAAATTGCTTTGAAAAAAGCGTAAATTCAAGGGCGATGTTTGGTCCAATTTTTATCTCAATTTGTTCTATATATTATGTTTCTTTCTTTTTTTTTTTTTTTTTAATTATCTGATGTCCACTGTATTGTATATACTGGGACTGAAGAGGATAGCCTTACTTTGTTACATTTGATGAAAATGAGGTACTGGAATGATCTGCCTAAACATGTAAAAGAAAAAAAAAAAAAAAAAAAAAAAAAAAACTTTCAAAGTTCAAATAGGTTTTTAAAGACCTTTGGCATTTTTATGTTATAGTCTAAAATGATATTCACGAATGTATAATAATGTATAATAGGCTAAAGACAGAAGAGTCAAATTGTAAATCACAGTACATGTGTACGTACTGTTCGATACTATGTAATGTTACATACGTATACTGTACACATTGTTATTTTCATGCTATATACATAACTAAATAGTTTATTTATATTTTGCTACCAATAAACATGCAAATAATAGTAACTAAATTATTGTCTATATAATGGGAATACAGGAAGTATGATGTGGAATAACATTATTGTTCAAATAACATCACCATGGCAACGCAATTTTATTTATTTATTGCAACACTAAAAGCTTCTCTCTCTCTCTCTCTCTCTCTCTCTCTCTCTCTCTCTCTCTCTCTCTCTCTCTCTCTCATTCTCTTCGATATAGAAATTCAATTTTCGCGAGGTAATTTTATTGAAAAATTCAATTACTATTCGATACTTCCCAATCCCGTGTTCAAGAAATCAAATTATATATATTTTTTTCTTTTAACCAATGACAAGAAAGATAAATCAATATTACTTTTTTTAAAGTTATTCATCGTTAATTTATTGAATTTCCGGTTTTCCTGTGTTATTTCTATAAGGGGGAATATAGCAGTTGCTCTTTTATTAACTTAAATTCATTTTTAATGATACGCGTTATGAAAAAAATTATATACTCTTACTATAGAACATTTGAGAAATGTATATTTAATATACATGCCGATTAATATCGGATCTTTGATTGAGAGGGGAAAAAAAAAAAAAAAAAGGAATGTGAGGCGAAAGAAAGACAGTTTTTTTTCATCACAGAACAAACCTTTTCTCTCCATGTAAAAATGTATAAGATAGTACATACAATTAGTTTTGATCGGACACCAAAGCATATGAGTTGATTTTTAGAAAACATTGACCTTTTACAAGAGTTAATGCATGTAATGATTGCTCACTGTTCTGTTCTAGCTCTATTACATAGATAGTAAACTGTAACTTAATGTTACCTTTGGCTTTACGTATATAATAATATTAGCTCGTTCTGTAAACTACACACAAATATTGAGCCAGCTTCGAAAATGTTCCATTGTTTAAAACAGCTGGATATGACGTCGATACCTGTTTACTACGTTTATACATATAGTAGATCATTGTTATTTCTTCTTTTAGAACATTGAACTTGATAAAAATGAAAGAAACTCACGAAAAAGTTCCATACGAAACATGCAACTCATTTTTATCAGCTCAAAAAACAAGATCAACCAATGAATGTGTCTTATTTTGTTGATCAGCCAATCACTGTTATTGAGATTCTCTTTACTTTACAGAAAGAGCTGTTATTTCTTCTTTTAGAACTTTGAACTTGATAAAAATGAAAGAAACTCACAAAAAAAAGTTCCATATGAAACATGCGACTCACTTTTATCGGCTCAAAAAACAAGATCACCCAATGAATGTGTCTTATTTTGTTGGTCAGCTAATCACTGTAAATAAGATTCACTTTACTTTACAGAACAAGTTTTATATAATAATATATCTTCTAATAAATCTAATTTTTTGAACAGGAGACATGGAAGTGCGATGATCTCACAACGTACGAACAAATTTTTACAATAATAAGTTTTACATTTCTCGTCTATAATAGCAACATGTAAAACTGCATGCGACGACATACAATTTGAATACAGTATAATTTTAATATTTATAATAATCCGTTTTCTCAGTGATAGAACCCTGTTGAGTTATGAGTTATGAGGTGCCACAATGCAAGATTTTAAATTCTTCTTACCTGTGATTTTTTTTTTTTTTTTTTTTTTTTTTTTTTTTTTTTTTTTGCTTAAAATAATATGCTTAAAACAAAACATGTAAAAGCGGATCTACTATTATGAAACATTGAACTTTTTTCGATGCCATACAGTTTTCTTAAATATCGCTTATAGGAATAGACCAGAAGAAATACATAATCAATTACATCACAAAGCACTTGTCGGGGCTTACATAAATAACATTAATTTCCCATGGCAGTGATAAAAAAAAATATATGCAATCCTTACAACATTTTCATACATATTTTTGACTGTTTCTGACGTCAGAAACAGGACTTGTCACGCAAACAGCTTACTTTACATAGTATTTTAATGCTCCCTTGTGAGACCACATTTACATTGTGGTAAAAATTGTCCTCAGTTTTGTAAATACTAATTTTATGCGCTTAGTGATTAAAGAGCAAAACGTGGTTTCATGTAGCCTTAAAGATAGTCTTGTAATTCTAAAAAGATAAGATATAAGCGTCCCCCATGCCGTTATCCAGTGCACTTTATTTGATTGGTTACTCGTCACCACCAGTAACAAGCATTAAGCGAGTTAGAGCTCTATAAGCTGGATGTTAATTTCAACAATTTATTTCATTCTTATACTATCCGTGGAAATGTTATCAGTGTTAGTAATAAATCAAATATGATGGAAATAAATGGTCAAAATCTGGAAATATTAGCTTTGTTGTTAGTAAAAAAGTGTCCAGAATATTGTATTCCTTAATTATATAATGCGCTGATATAAAACAATGTACATCATATTTATTATTAAAGAATTAAAGAAAGCAGTAGGCCAAATATAAATGATCGGTACCTAATTAGTCCCGACCATCGGAACCCAGATATAAAAACTAAGCCCTTTGATTATACATAGGATACCTTAAAACACCCCACAATTTATTTTGGAAAAATGAAAAAATTCCGGGAAATACGCCACTTGTTATTTTTTACCTTTTGGTAGAGGAGGTGTTAAAAATTGCCATTTACTCGTAATATGATGTATGCTAGAAAATCCAACCAAACTGATTTAGACCCCTGATAAGTTAAGCTTTTCAGAAATTATATGACGTTTACCCTTAAAATAATTGCAAGGCCCACCACCGGGGGTTGAAAATTTAAAACAAAGATTCTACAGAAGTATCTATACTTGAAAATATGTTTTACAGTGTATCTGATTATTTAGCAGTTAATAATGTTAAATATAATTTATTTGAAATAGGACATAATTTAGTTTATTAATTTTTTTTAATGCTGTGTTTGACTTGTTCTGGTACGTAATAATATATTAATCTTGTTAATTATTTTGTTCATTCCCCCCCCCCCCCTCCTATGGCTCGTATTTTTTATTGTTAACGCAAACTATTTAATTAAAAGTTTTATTAAAATTCTTCTGATGAAGAATCACCCTCCAATCTGCTTACTGTATGAATGGCTACTTGTAAGGATTTCACTGTTTTATAAGCAATATTAGCTTTAGCAACTTTGGCTTGCAGATTAGCATTTCTAATGTAATAACATAGAAATATTGTCGCAAGAAAAGTAACCCAAACAAAGCATCCAACAGTTAAAGCAATCACTGGATCAAGGTTATCCATTATCACGTATTACATTATGAATGGAAAATTTATATATAAAATTTACTTTTTAAATATTAGCTTTATTTGAAATATTTAATATAATATTATTTTTAAAATTAAACCATATAAATAAAAAAACATATATTTTTATTTAAATTAAATAAAAATATTTAATATAAAAAATATCAATATCATATAATATAATATATATATTTTTTAATAAAAATTATATTATTATGTTTATATTAATATAAAAATAAGTTTTCTCATTGGTGCGCAGTTGTAATTTTTACAATTTTTCTTGTCTTGATTTTTAACTCGATATAAATATACGTATGTCTGGCAGTATAAGGTAGCTTTCAAAACTCCAATTTTTGATGAAAGATGTTCCTAAAATAGGTTTTAATTATAAATATTTTAATATTACATTAACAATACAATATTTTCTTTTATCTTAAAACATTATGAAGAATATTTATATTTTATACTAAATAATATGTAGCAAATAGCGAGGTATCAACATTGAAAATATATTAAAATTTGTATATTACAGTAAACGAGAGCGAGAGAGAATTAAATATATTAATTAGTTTACATAAAAGTGTTTATAATTGAACGTTTCCACATGAAGAAATAGTGAATATATATTTGATGAAATAACATTTCATGTGGCAATATGAGATTAAAATTCCACCCTTGATGAAATGTGAAAGCGTGAATTTTATTTTATTACCAGAGAAACACAGTATATACGTCACTGGAATATAACTTTGCAACTTTATATATTATAGAGAAAGAATTGAATTACAAAATATTGAAAATTAATTATAAAACGAGAGTGATTTTGAATTTTCCATTAAATATTTTAGGGGTGGAAATAAGGTACTGCATTGATTTTGATTAAAAGTTTTATAAGGTCAGAAGATTTTCTTTATTAATATTTTTTTAGAAGATGATACTTGACAATAAAACTACAAAAAGTATGAAAAAAAATTCATAGTTTACTATTGTTATTTTCTATTTTTTTTTTTTAATTTTACTCACCCACGGAGAAATAAATGTTATACTAAATCTGCAAAAGTTATTCATCACTCATCACAGCATAATTTATGCTATATTTCATAGTAACTCTAATATAATAATTATTTATACTTTTTCCTCTCTCTCTCTCTCTCTCTCTCTCTCTCTCTCTCTCTCTCTCTCTCTCTCTCTCTCTCTCTCTCCCTCCATTCTTTATCTGATGTTCTCGGATACTTTTTTTATATCATTGTTGTTACTTGCTACCATTAGTGTATGTTGCAAACCCTGTTTTCTTGCTGCAAAAAATGCGCATTACATTTTAAATAACCATGGTTGATCGTCATTTTAGTAGAAGAAAACAGGATTTACGAACAGCTTAACTTTGGTATAATATGACATCAAAGAAGGAAGAGGTGAAACGATAAAATCAAGTCTTAAATTAATTTTCTCTTCTTCTTTTTTTTTTTTTTTTTTGGAGGGTAAGAATTTTAGAGATATAACTTTTTAACTCTTAAATGCGCGTCTAATTATAATAAAATGGACTACTATATTATATAAATTAAACATTTTACCTCTACAATTTCCAGCATTATAGCATTTATAATATAAACATCATGAGTGTATAGTAATTAGATTAACATTTATTAACATATCAAATACTAATTAAAGTTTGATAAGTTGAGTTTACTTTATATCTCTGACATATCACATTCAAGCAGACATCAGAATTTTTGGCAGTTATATAAGTTTTACTATGTTATGATATGTACATACATATATACATTTAGCTTTAATTTTAAATGTATGTATGTATAATATAGGATTTCGAGAGAAGAGTATAGTATATATATATGTGTGTGTGTGTGTATATATATATATATATATATATATATATATATATATATATATATATATATATATATATATATATTATATATATATATAAGAGGACCACGTTTGCTTGCTTGCTTGCAATGTGATTTAAATTTTACACCCACTTGAACTGACTGCCCTCATCTTTTGGTGAAGAGAAGGTTTAACCTTTAATATTACGTATATTATATGTGTGTTCCTCTCTCTCTCTCTCTCTCTCTCTCTCTCTCTCTCTCTCTCTCTCTCTGCTCATCTTTCTATCTCTCTCATCTCTCTCTCTCGCATAAAGTTTAATAATATCAAAAATTAAATTTTTAGTTTAAATGCCCTACAGTCAGTAAAAAACAAAAGCGAATACGTACAGGTCAAATATTTGTAGTAGAATAATTTTTATTTTTCTTCTTTTATTATTATAAATGTATTTTTAATTTTTTTACAGTTTTGGATACATGCTTTTTTTCGTATTTTTTATACTGATAAAAAAGAAGAAGAAGGAGATACAAAAGTAGCAAGTTATTGGAAGTAAACATTTGTTTTCATTGTATATTTTCTTGAAGAATATATCAGGTGTTCCATATTGCTTTTCCTCGTATCTGAAATTTTTTTCCTTTCTTTTTTCCTTCATTTTTTGGTACATTTGTGCCGCTTTGTTGATACCTTACTATTTATTTATTCTTCCTATTTTTTATTTTTTTTTTATATACAGTTCATAAATATATTTTTTCTCTACTCATTTTATGTTCAATGTATATATGACTGAAAATAAATAAATAAATTTTTTTAGGCTCTATGAAAAGAAGAGAAGATTCATGGTCGCATGATAAAAAAAATCTCAGATACGAGATAGCAATCCGGAACACTTGATATTTTAAATTATATGGTATATTTTTCAATGATGTGATGTTGATATGATATTGATATGACGATATGAATGGGATTTTACATTTATTAGATATAGTTTAATAGTGATGCAATGTCTTAGGTTTATATTAGCTGATATTGGTGAATAATTTATGTGATTATTCCATCCAACCTGCCTATAGTTTCAACGGTTTCTCTAGGCTGTCATGGCGAATGCCGGGCTGTATCTATTTATTAGGCCTTGGCCAGTCCGTGATGTGCGGTTTTCATTGGACACGCCTATAAGACAATGTATACTGAACTTTGAAATAATTTTGTGGGAAATTGCCATGAAAAATCTGTTTCATTAATAATTCTTAGCAAAAACAGCAGGTGCCACACGTAAAAAAACACCAACTACGCTTGTTACAGTTTTTTTTTTTTTTTTTTTTTTTTAATATACATAAAATCTGCAAATACCGTTTCGTAATACCCCGTTTCATCATATGTGATGTAAAAATCCCGTGAAATTACAGATCGTTATAACAGTGTAGCTAAAGATTACAATGCGGTATTAAAAAAAAACACTTAAATATTGCAAGGCTAATGAATTAGAGTCATAACAAAACACATTAACAAAATGAATTGTGCTTTATTTTCTCTAACAGTGTAGTTTAAGAATGACGTCATATACGATGTAATGAAGGTAACATAAAATTTGCCACCACCGCACGGCACACATATCTCTCATTTGGTCACTTTGAATTTTCTCTCAACCACAAAAACCAACCCACATTTCATTATATACTATGTTTAAAAAGATTTTTCAAATTTCTACGTGGCTTATTTAGTCTCTATGTTGGCGTTATATAATTATAGTACAGAACAGAGTATACCAATAATTAATCTAAATACTGTATAGTGGCTTGAAAAATTGTTATTAATTATAGTAACATAAATATGATTATATAGACTTTTTATTTATGTCTTTCATTTTTTTTGTACAAATTTTCTAATTTTATAATCGGAAAAAATGCTTTAATATTTTGAGCTAAATAAAAAATAATAATAAAAAAATGTTACAATTAAAAAAAAGAAGTTTTTTTAACAAATTTGTTGATATACTAATTTGATTATTGATTGATTGATTGATTGATTGATTGATTGATTGATTGATTGATTGATTGATTGATTGATTGATTGATTGATTGATTGATTGATTGATTGATTGATTGATAGATAGATTGATTAAGCTAGATAAAAAAAAATAATAAAAAAATGTTACAATTAAAAAAAAGTTTTTTTAAAACAAATTTGTTGGTATACTAATTTGATTATTGATGGATTGATGGATTGATTGATGGATCGATCGATGTGTTAAACTGTTGATATAATATTTATTTACTTAAGCTACATAAACTTATTTACTATATTTATTTATTCCCTTATTCACATACAGTATGTTAAGAGTATTAAAAGTTCTATATAACTCAATTTGACCTATTTGCTAGAAAACTTACAGAGTCAAGTTACTCTCTTAACTATATACTTTGACTTAAAATTGAAACAGTAACAATTGTGAAAACAATCTAACATCTCTGGCAAAACTCCAAACATTTGTTGATTCCCGACTAATATCTAAGTGTTTCTACTTCTATATTTACTTATATGTAAGTACTCCATGAAGTAAAGTAAGACTAAAGTGCAATAAAATACAATGTAGGTCAAACAGAACATTGAATGTAATATAATTCTTATACAATTTTAATATTGAATAATAAAAGAAAAACTTGGTTTGCATATTTTACTTATTTATTTTTTAAGTGATATAAATATATTTTATTAGTTTTATTTTTATTGCAACTTCTTTTAAAGGGATACTGTATGGCCTAATAAAAATAATCCTCTCAATGAAAAACCATGAGATGGGACCATAATGTCCTTATTATTCTCTTGCAAACTGCAGGGGAGAAAGCTTGTAGTAGAGTAGGTAGGTACTCTATACTACAATTTCTATTCTAGAATTCATAACGTCATTAATTCGTAAAGTTGCCTTCTGTACTCTACAGCTTTTTAAACTCCGGATTGTGAGGTTACAGATGAATAATTATATAAATCTATAAAGGTCTTATCTCATATATTTAACTTTCATTCCAAAATTCAAAATATATTTATTTATTTTTTTCATCCTGCAATCACAATATACAACAATAAGCTCGTTCTATAAACTACACACAGATATTGAGCCAGCTTCGAAAATATTCCTTTGTTCAAAACAGCTGATTATGACGTCGTTACCTGTTTACTGCGTTTATACATATGGTCGATCATTGTTATTTCTTCTTTTAGAACTTTGAACTTGATAAAAATGAAATAAACTCACCAAAAAAAGTTCCAAACGAAACATGCAACTCACTTTTATCGGCTCAAAAAAACAAAATCAACCAATGAATGTGTCTTATTTTGTTGGTCAGCCAATCACTAATGAGATTCACTTTACTTTACAGAACAAGCTTACATATCAGCTTAGGTTATTGTATCAGTTGATACAATTAGAAATGATAGTCAAAAGGTACACAAATATAACACAAACAATATAATACAAACATATTTATACATAGAGAAATTTTATTTTTCAATTTTAATATTTTAAAGAGTTAAACATAAATGCATTGTTTATACATAGTCTTTCATAAACTCATCAATAGAATAATATTGCTTGTTTAACAGTATAGCGTTTTCAATGATTTTTTAAACAAAATAGGGTCTTTAATTTCTGTTATATGAGTTGGAGTTAGCAGATTATTATTAATCTGCATTAATCTGATTTAACTTATTGAGGCCAGCATACATCCATATTTAAGTTTGGAAAAGAAGTATTCTTACAGATAGTTCTTACAATTTTTATTATTTTACAACATGGATTCTGAAGTATCATTAAAAAAAAAATAATAATAAAAAATAAACTAAATAATATCTCAAAAAAATAATAAAAAGAAAACCTTCTGATGTTTAAGAACGTTCCGGAATTACATTTATTATTATTATATTTACTATTATGTTAAAGTGTGATAAAAATTTCCTGCTAATACATAATATGTAACATACATAGTGGGTTCTATTATAAATAAATGTACGTTGTAGAAAATATATCTTTTTAAAATTACAATAAAAATAAAATTATTTGAAAAAATTAATTAAGAAATATATATAATTTATGACATTTGTTTATCATTACCGAAGGGCACAATTATTATTATATATGATTAATATTTTTGATGTGGCTCCATAAAATTGAATATGGCATTACTGGGCTAGATATTAACATAACAATAAACTGATTGCCCTATATAGATAAATGAATTAATATGCAATTTACCATGCAATATATAATTAAATTTAATTTAATTATTAAAATTAACAACATGATTAATGTTGTATAATGTATACGTATTAAGTTACCTATATTTTTAAGTGAAGCTTATTAATATTCCATTAAACATTCAGGAAATTAAATTGACTGTGTGTATATTAGAGTGTACTCTATAAAATTTAGTTATATTACTTCCTCTATGCTCTCTCTCTCTCTCTCTCTCTCTCTCTCTCTCTCTCTCTCTCTCTCTCTCTCTCTCTCTCTCTGTCTCTCTGTCTCTCTGTCTCTCTCTCTCTATTTCTCTCTCCCCAAATTATAATTATATCATTAGAACCCAAATTAGATTCTATAAATTCAATAATATTTTTCGTCTTCAGTCCCAGACTTAAAATTAAAAAATAAATAAAAATTCAATGTCGAAAATTTTAACCACATTTTTGAGTGGCTCTTAGAAGACCTCTTATACTGTCACGGACCCCCTATACCCGAAATGAATACTTATAATGGCTCTTAAAACGCGTTAATTCAATTGGGGGGGGGGGGGGGGGGGTGGGGGGGGCTATTTTTATTATTTTATGGACATTTTTTTATTTTTGTCATTTTTCCCCCGATTTTTCATTGCATTATTTGATATTTACTGTACTGTATACATTGACTGAAGATATCCGTATTTTATACAGGGGAAAACAAATTATGTAACTTATGCTGTATTGAATAATTGCTTTATTACAGAGCACAATTTTTGTTATTTTGTAGTAAAATAAGTATAATTATGCCGAACATCTTATATATTATGCTATGTAGTATAGCCGCACTGTATATATTATTATTATAGAATGAAATTATAATGTTATGCATAAATTTTGCTGCATTATTACGTATTTATTTTTGTCCGCGTGAAACGAGTTGTTAGAGAGCTCGTGTTCTTAGTATTACTGCGCACAAATTTAATTATCTGACTTTTCCATTTTATTTAAATCACCACACAGATATTCATTATCATAGACGTAATAAAAAACATGAACTTAGTTTAGATTATATAATAAAAATATATTATTCTCGGAAACTCTTCATTGGATAATTTTAAGAATTGTGTTTCGCAAATGTTAGCGACTGTGTCTTATATTTTTTAGTAGAATGTACAAACATTGTGATGTAAATCTTAATTAGATTGCCTCATGTACAGTCTAGTGATTACGTATGGCAACTTCAGAATAATTATTATAACTTAAAAATTTACATGTAACAAAAACATTTTTATGTTTTATCAATAAAATTTATATATTATTTAATACAGTATATTTCAATGATAAACTTTTATGTTATTTATTTACAAATTTTAATAGAAAAACAAAAAATAATAAATTATAATAATATCTACTGTTTTAATATTTGATAAAAAAAATTAATTTGTATTTCTTTTTTTGTTACAAACTTAGTTAATTGCAAAATCAAATTTGTTTTTCTTTAAGAGAAGAATTAAATAAACAATTTGATGTAATTTTGCAACAGAAAAAAAAAAAAAAAAAAAAAAAAACTAATACAAGACGTGAATTTTCAAAAATAAAATTTATAATTGTAGCTTTTGAAGTGCTTCATACTCGCGGTGACGTGGCACCAATCAGAGGTGTGCTAGAAAAAGGTGTGGAACCTCTAATTAAAAGCCTTTGTCAACTTACTTTTTTTATCATTTAGAATACTAGATTAATAATTACCATACATTACTATCCATGAATTAGACGCCACCACGTTGATATTGTATTTATTTTCAAATATTTTTTAATTTTGACAGTTATTTCACGCATCTGACGTCACATTGTACCACAGCCAATCAAAGTCACTGCTCTGGTCACGTGATAAATTTAAGCCCCTCCTTCAAGTTCTTTACCCCTATCACGGCTCCATTGGTATATTGTGATGTCAGATGCGTGAAATAACAGTTAAAATAAAAATGAATGAAAATAAATACAAAATCAATGTGTTGGTGTTTAATTCATGGATAATAATTAATAAGGTATGGTAATTATCAATCTAGTATTATAAATGATAAAAAAGTAAGTTGACAAAGGCTTTAACATTATAACGCTTATGGGGAGAATCACGTTTTAATGATTCTAGAGAAAACTGCTGCATCGGGAAAAATTTGAATGAACGATACTATATAGGACGTAGTCATCCGTGCGGCTTACTTTTGAAGCCAATAATTGTTATTCAAAACATTTCCTTGCTAGAAAGAGGCATAAAAAATAAATAGCTTTTTTTTTTCTCCTTTAAAATCTACAGAATAAGATTTCTTTCCCTTTACAATGATACACGAGAGCTATAATCTATACTATACCCACAATTTCCACTGGGTATTTCCATATAGTAATAAAAAGTACAATTTTATATCAGAGTGAGTGTACTTTGAGTGTTTGCTCTGCAGATTGAAGCGAGTGATATTGCAAGCGAGTTCCCGCTGACAAAGAAATTGCGACTACGCAGGAAATTACTTCACAATTGAGAATCCTTTATATATGCTTTTTTTTGTTACACGGAGAAACTGTAAAAGTACAAAGCTATATGGTGTAGACTCAGTTGTTGGCAGATGTGTTAATAAAATTTTAAAATAATGATTATCTCTTCAACTAATAAAGCTAGAGACTTTAAACTTGAAATTTTGGATACCCAAGGTATAGGATTGGATTCAATGGTGGCATTAAAAATGTTCTCAACTTAAATTTTTTTTCTAAAAAATTAAATACCAATAATTGGGATATTTCCCCAATTCCATATTTTTCATTTATAATTTTTAGCGTGTCAAAAATTGTAAAATGCCTAGTTTTACAACTTTATTACCAAATATGTAATTGTTAAACTCACTCAGACAAATTATTAATAATTATAAAAAATAAACATTGTTATCAGTTATCAGTATCATATCAAATTATATTTGATACAAATATATGTCGAATTTTTTCAAAAGTCAGATCCATATATTATATCAGAAGTTTATGCTAATTTTAGGCAGTCCTCTGATAAGATGTTTATTTTCTCCGATATATTTATTTATTTTATTAATATTTATGTTTATGTTTAAAGAATTTTTTATTAATATAATTATTGCAATATAGATAAAAGTTTTCAGCTAATAATAATTTCAATAAAACTGTTACAAGATATTAGAATTGATGTGCAAGGTTAAAGCAGTATACATCAAAATTCAATTGTTTCAAGAGGGGGATAAAAACACAAAAAATTACCAATTAAAAAAAAATAATACTTTATTTTATTTACAAATTTCAAAATAAAAATAAACCGATTTTTTTTTTTTTTTTTTACTATTATTATTATTTTTTAGAATTTTATTTTCAGTTGAATGTAACGCCAAAATTAATCATGTTTCATTTTTTTGTTTTGTTTCAGGTAGGTGAAATTTACATTGACATCACGAGGAAAATTGGGGTTAAATACACATAAGAAAGAAACAGTACGTATATACCAAACAAAAAATGTATAAGAAAAATATGCTGTAACTCAATTTTGGCAACATTATACATAACAACATGAAATTTATGCCTTATTATATTACAGCATAAATTATTTTAATTATTTCGTTCTTATACTCAATTTCCTTTTCCGTTTTTTTTTTTTTTTTTTTTTTTACATTTTGTCCCTTGAGAAATTATACAAACTTAATTGTAATAAATTTATAAATTAATTTTGTATTTCCAGTTAAAAAGCATTATCCTACTTAGAAAAAAATTATTGTTCAAAACTGAAGCATAAAATAATTTATAGTATATTTTCGGTGACAAATTATGCGGTTTACAACCAAGTCATTGTAAAGAAAACAGGCAGAACATAAACGGAAGAAAAAAAAAAAAAAAAAAAAAAAAAAAAAAAAAAAAAAAAGAGGCAACAATAGTTTGCTAAGTTTGCTTATATACTCCATAAGAAATACATTGTAAATCAGATGTTGTCAGAGTTTATTTAATTTATCTTCAAAACTTGAATCGGATGCATATAAAATACCGATATTTACTAATCTTAAATCTTAAAAGCCCTTATGCACTTATTTTTTTATTATTTAGAATACTAGTTTGATAATTACGTCGTCAGATAAGTTTTATTTAAACTGTCAAAATAAAAATAAATACAAAATCGACATGTTGGTGTCTAAATCATGGATAATAAGGTATGGTAATTATCAATCTAGTATTCTAAATGATAAAAAAAAAGTTTATAATGGCTGGAAGAATTTAACACTTTTTAATATATTATCGGCGCATATACGACGGTTGAAGAACAGTACGTGACGTCAATATTTTTAAAAAAATCTGTATTTTTTTACAAAAAAAAATATAATAACTTTTGAAAACTTATTTCAAAAAAGAATACATACAAAACTTATGATTGATAAAAATTTATTCAATTTAAAACAACAAATGAATTTCAAATAAAATCAATAAAAAATTATATTTTTTATTGATGATAATAATAGCACATCTACTTTAAACCAAAAGATAGTAAAAAAAAAAAAATAATAAAAAAATAAAAATTTGCAACTTTTAAGCGCACTCGTATAATTTTTTTGTATATACAATAATGAGATACATAGTGGGGCTGTAAGGAAATAAGACTATTTTAAAATAAAAGTATTGTATATAATACGATTATATTTTTATATAGCAAAAATAATATATAAGAGCTGTTATTATTTTTCAAAAGTAGGTAAGAGCACTCTTGAGTTTTCTAATTAATAATAATGGTAAATGCATGTATACCTATAATATTTTTCTATTTATATTTTATACGTTTTTAATTATTTATTATATAAAAGTCAAGTACTCAATTATAAAAACTACAATGTAAATAATAAAATACTTATAAATTAAAATTATTAAATAAACAATTTATTTTTATTTAATATTTTCTTTTTTTAAGTAAGAATTAAATTTGTAATTATTTTTATATATACTACTGGTATTTAATTTTTTAATTACATTATTAAAAAATAATTTGCTATATATTTATTTATTTGTTTAGGTAGTTGATTAATATTTGTATAATACAAATTTGTTACACTTGATACGTTGATACGTAGAGCAATAGAAACTTAAAACATAATTATATTGAGTACTTAATGCAAAATTATAATATACATAATGAATAAAAATAATAATAATGAATGAATAATGAAGGATGATAAAATTATTGTTACAAGATTATTAAATTGGACGTTATCGGTTTAGCGCGCGGGGTGCTGCGGGGAAAGCTAAGGGTCCCCTAATTTAACATTATGCTTATGGAGAAAAACACGTTTTTTGCGATTTTTGAGAAAACTACTCTACCGATTTTGGAGAAATTTAAATGAGAAATACTAGACATAGTTTTACGTGTTTTAAGCCATAGAAAATTTTTAACAATTTTTTAAACCGATAACCTCCAATGGAAAACTAAACTCCAAGAGCTGTTCAATTCTAAGAGATGTAGCCGACGAATTATATATTTTTTTTCTACATGCTTTCCAATGGGGATAAGAAGTAGAGCTATAACCCACATTAAAAAAAAATTCTCGGTGTTAAAATTTTTCTTGCATACATACAGTATCTTACTACTGAAACTCAAAGTTTTTATTTTTCTGAATTTTATGTACATATGAACAATTAATTATTAACCAAATATTGGGTGCAATTCAGGAAAACCAAAAGTATTGAGGCTCAGTAAGCCACGGAAAATTTTAGAATCTATAGGGGGTGGAAAACAAAAAAATTTAAAGTTGTTGCTTTTTCATTCCTCTGGAAATCATTAAATAAAGACGGGACACAACATATTATGTCTTATGCTAGTACTTTGTTATTAGTACTCGAATCTGAGCTTATTTTTTTCAATAAACTCTCTCTCTCTCTCTCTCTCTCTCTCTCTCTCTCTCTCTCTCTCTCTCTCTCTCTCTTGAATAAGCAAATGAAAGGAGAAAGGATATTTATTAAAATTAATGAAGACTAGTATATTATTAGTATATTAATATAGTACATTATTCACATAGCAGTATTAATTAAGGATCCACTCACATTGCAAAAGGTAGGTCCTTACCTTAGTTTCACCAGGTAACTGGAAGTTTGTCAGTGGTAAAATTAAAGGATTGAGGGTATATTTATGTAAAATGTGCGTAATATTTTGATATTTAAATTTCAGTGCTTTAATTATGCCAATTTTTAGTCCAATAGACAACTTTTAAGTTACATTACAAATAAATAGTAAAATGCTACAAAACTTAAAAAATACTAAACACATTTTCCTGATTTAAAAAAAAAAATTAATTAAAACTAAAATATTCATAATATAAATATTTTTTTCATTCCATATTAATTTTGCTCAGCAATGAGGTCAAAATGAAAACATGTTTTGTTGATGCGAATAAAACGTCTTCGTCAATTTAATCAGAAAACCCATGTCTGCTTACTGTTTAGTATTCCAGCTCCGCCTACTTCTTTTTTACCCTTCACATCTCTAATGAAGTATTGAGTTAGAAAATGTCAAGAGATGCAGACTATCTTTAACTTTAAAATTAATTAAACAAAAACTAACCTTAATACATAAATTTTTAGTTATTAATTTTTTTAAGTATTATAATTATTTGTGTATTTCTTAAAAGTTATTAGAAGTTTTAAAATTAAATTTATAAATATTAATATATTTGGCCAAAATATATAAAATCTGTTCAGAAAAAAGTTAAATAAAGATAGCTACCTTTGATGAAGAAATTCTTACGACGATATGACGATAATGAGATTAGTAAATGTTATTACTCAATTATTTAACGCTTAAATGTTGAACGTACAAAAATTAATATGCATCATTTATGTTAGCTCGACGCATCAACATTTCTGAATAAAAGTGTCATTATAATGTTATTAAATATTCTTGAAATACAATTCTGCAACATAGTAAACTAGTTAAGCTATTCATTATAATTTCTCATGTTATTACAAAATACACAGTATATTATACAGTAGGTAATCTGTTATATCCTATAATATGAGAATGTCAGACCAATGCGCGCTACAATTACGACTGGGTGAAGACTGCAGAACTATAGACGCGTAACGTTACTTCAAATGACGGCTTCTATTTCTGCAGTCTTCACCCAGTCACAATTATGGCACGCATTTGATCTGACGTTCTCAGTATAGGGTCTATGCATTCAAGTTAAAGTCGACGCCATGTTAGATAACTCAATAACATGGGTGGCATAGGAAATTAACTCATTTTGCCAGTTTAAAAACAATATGCAATATTTATTAGAGCATTGATGCTGTAAATATGTTGAATTAGTATCTCAAGTATGTCAGAAAAATAACAATAACAAGAAATTAATCGATTTTCCAAAGAAAACTGCCTTAAACGAAGTTTGTCCTATGCTGAGCAATGTTATGCACTACTCCAGTATGGTATCCAAGCGCATTAAATATGACGACGTCCGCATACACCCTTATAATCTACTGAATAGCTAGTTTAGCTACTGTGTACAAATAGCAACATTTATGCTCTATACAATATAGGAATTATTCAATGCAGCATAAATTACATAACTTATATTTTCCGTGTAGATACGTTAAATGGAATAAATTTCAATAATTTTTTCTTACATTTTAACTTATAATTTGAATTACCGATTTTAATTAAAAAGCCATATTGTATCATATAATTACAGTACAATATAATCGTTACATGCAGATTCAAATTAACTTTATGCTTTGTACATATATTATGCTTAAAGGAATGGACCAGAAGAACACACAAGCATTTGTACCACAAAACACTTGATGGGACTTTCATAAATAACTTTACTTTGTTTCTAAACCCAACTGTAGCTCCGTAGCAGTGATAAGAAAAATTCAATTTATGCAACCCGCACAACTTTTTTTCTTCTAATTTTTGCATGTTTCTGACGTCAGAAACATGAATAGTCACGCAAATTGCATACATTACAGTATTTTCACGCTCTTTCGTGGGTCTACATTAACATTCTGGTAAAAATTGTCATCGATTTTGAAGATCCCATTTCGGGTTCATTCATTATGTTATTTTATGTGGTCTATGGCTTTAACACGATGGTAAAATTTTATATCATCAATGTCTGCCCATTATTGATACACTTCAAAATAGTACATAGGAATTATTTGTCAAGAATATTACAAAAAGTACATATAAATGTACATGACATATAACGTAAAAGTGCACTTTATTATTATTATTTTATTTATTTACGTTCCACGTGCAGTACAGTACATTTACGCAAACACTTTCTTTTTTATTAAAACATGAAGACATATAAGTTAAATATATTGCATATTATATTATGCATTCACCCCAAGGTCCATATAATAAAGAGGTTGAGCGCAGCACAAAACTCGCGCAGTTGATTTTATTTTGTGATGGATGTACTTGATTCTAAGCCAATACGATGCCGTTCACCAGCGTTCACCAGTTACGTCACTGATAAGGTGAATAAAAATACACCCGGTGATATGACGTCTTTGGTGAATTACTTTAAGCTGCGCGACCTTGGCCAAAACTTTTCCCGGAGCATCTAACCTCTTATATATTATGGACCTTGCATTCACCCCTATAACATTATGCATGTCTTTATTAGAACATACAGAAATTGCAGTAATATTAAGTATTTTTATTAAATTTTACTGCCATGCTTTCGACTGTATAAATCTGATGTTAAGCAATCTGTTTAAATGCTACCATAGTGGTAACCTTACCACGTAATTATTTAACGAAAACACTGCTTTCCAAGGTTTGATATTTTGTTGTTATACCTCTTAGCACAGTGTATTTTCGTCATGATAATGAACGCTTATTTAAAAGATACAAAACGTAATTGATAACAAAACGCTTTTCCATTAATTGGAAAGTCCCTACCTGTCAATAAGACAATGTCTTGACTGGGACTGGGGTTGGTGTAGCACGGTAACACAATATGGCAAAAAAAAAAAAAAAAAAAAAAACTGAAGTGCCGGAAAAGGAAACCACGTGATGTTAAAAGTGGGAGCTATGTCAGCTTGCTGCTGGTAAGAAGTTTTCACTAAAAGTTTGTGCGTTGCGGTTAAACATTATGTTTTCTGGGTGCAGTATTCCCTAGAGAAAGAAACTCGACTCGTGTTAAAAAAAAAAGTCGTAGAGATATTTAAGAGAGAGAGAGAGAGGGAGAGGGAGAGAGAGAGAGAGAGAGAGAGAGAGAGAGAGAGAGAGAGAGAGAGAGAGAGAGAGAGAGAGAGAGAGAGAGAGAGAGAGAGAGAGAGAGAGAGAGAGAGAGAGAGAGAGAGAGAGAGAGAGAGAGAGAGAGAGAGAGAGAGAGAGAGAGAGAGAGAGACATTGATATTCTCGTGCATTGGTTAACAAAATACATTGACTTTCTTTTTTCCAGTGTATCTTGCAACCAATCTATATAGAAAACTAATGTCAGGTAGAATTTGGTATAAAATTGCAATAACGTGATCTCGATGTTTGAATGAATGTTGCTTCAGGCGATAAAATACAACAAAAAAGTAACATATTTTCATGTGTCATGAATATAATATGTATGGAACGTCTATCTTTTGCTCTTTTGAGGCAAAGTTCAACATTTGTAACCCCTAGAGCAGGTAACCCATGTTGAAAATCAGAACTACAGAGTTTTACACGTGCAAAAAAAAAAAAAAAAAAAAAAAAAAAGGTTGTAGCATTACTTTCTGATTTACTTTTTTATATATCATCTTAGAGCTTTTTCTTTAATGTATTTTTGTTTTTTATATTTTTAAAATCAATAATTTAAATATTATAATTAATAGATCAATTTAATTAATAATTTAAAATAAAACAATATTACTAGGAAATTAACATGTAAGTGTGAAATTTTGAAAATACATATTTCGAACCTCCTATTCACTTAATACAGAACTTGCATGTTATAACGTTATAAGTATTACCACATCATTTTAATCACCTCTCGTTGTAACTTAAAAAAAAAATGTAATTTACAAATAAATAATGTTAAAATTGTTTTAACAAATTAATTTTAATCCAAATTATTTCATCAAATACATAAATTTCATTATTGACTTTTTCTTTTTTGTGATAAGTCTATCCTTTAAGAAGAACTCAGGCATGTAAAAATCACATAATGCTGCTATCCAAAATTGTTGACCCATAAGGCTTAAAGTAAATTAAAATATTTCAGTAGTACCCTGAAATATTTGTTATTAGGAGTAGGCAAAACTATCTTCAAGATGATAAAATTTACATGTTTTAAGTTGATAGAAAATTACAATAACCGTTTTTGACGTAAAAATCTATGGGTTTGAAATTTTACGTCTTATTGTTAAATGTACTATTTTATTCTTCTTCTCCTTCATCTGATGGTCTCTGACATTTTTATCATATTTAGTTGTTACCATTATAAACATATTCAAATTTACATATCATCCTCTAAAATTCGTTTATTGAATAATGATGTTTACTTAACAGAAATATTTTGATTTAACCAGCAAATATTTTTTTGGTCAGTTTGCATTCGTACTGACATCTTGGTAACTTATTAAATATTCTTATGCTACCACATAATGGAATTTTTTATGTTTATCTGTACTACAGTAGTATATACGTATTTTTCATTTTTCTTTAGGGTCTATGTATTCATGTTAAAATTGACGCCATATTGGATCACTCAATAACATAGGCCGCATAGGAAAATGACTAATTTTGCCAGTTTAAAAATACTTATGTATTTTGAGAGCATTGATGTTGTTAATAGATTGAATTAGTATCTCCAGTATAGTGATAAAAAAAAATCCAATAGAAAATAGACAAAAACAAAGCTTGTTCTATGCTGAGCAATGTTATTCATTACTCCAGTATGGCGTCCAAGCTCATTAAATATGACGTCATCTGCATACACCCTATTATTTCTTGTATTATATGTTAATGTTCAAATGATACAAAAAACTGACAAACCAACTTTGAAGTCCAGAGATACTTTATATATTTATATACTTGTAGCTACAACTCCTGATACTGTTCATATTCAACTTATTATGGGTTATGACCTACGATAGCTGATATTTAAAATACACACTATGACATGGGAATGTATAAAAACTAGTTTGGTCAAAGTATCAAGTTACGTCCCTGGAGTCAAATAGTCCGGTAGTGTTGGATCATAACGCGAGATAGAGTCTGTTGATAGCGGACAGTAAAATATAAAAAGTATAAAAATACTACGAGACATGAAAATGGCCCCTCAGGGAGTTTATTCCTAACATTACTTTTTGTATGGGTGGGGATTTACCTGCTGGACAAAAGACGGTCTGTGTTTGTGTGACGTCATCAACTGGTCAGTTTTTAAGAAAACATTAGTTCTCTCTCTCTCTCTCTCTCTCTCTCTCTCTCTCTCTCTCGTAAAAAAAGGTCAAAATTGTTTTTGCTACAAAATTTTCATTTTTTTTTTAGCTTCGCTGAACTATTTTTTTCTTCTTTGTATATAATTGAAATATAAAAATTTGCATTAAATTTGGTATTTTCTTTAAAATGAAATCATAGACATTAATAAATAATAAATGTACAATAATACTATTTCAATTTTTAGCTCATTTTCAACAAATTACAGATTTCACAAAGAAAATAGCCAAAAATGAAGTTTTTCCTACTCTGAGCAATGTTATTCATTACTCTATTATGGAGTATGGTGTCCAAGCACATTAAATATGACGCCATGCGCATACACTTGATACCATTTGTTATATTATTGACTAGAGCTTAAATTTAAAATACGTATTTCTTTTTAATGTACACATTTTACTAAATAAATAATAATACTAAAAAATACAGTATATTATATAAAAAGACAAACTTAGGCAATTGAAAATAAAAATAACACTGAAACAATATTATAGCAGTAATAAACAGGTCATATTATACAATAGCAAACCGTAACGTGATTTTATTTTGCCATGGTCTATAGCTGTTGAAATGTTGAAGTTTTTGAGTCACTAAACTTAAGTAACAAAGAAGTTCACCATGAGAATTCCCAAGGGTTTTGTTTCATGTGAACCCCTGGGGTAAATGACGTCATCCAACTAGAACTAACTGCTACTGCTGCTTTTTTTTTTTTTTTTTTTTTTTTTTTTTTACAATGTTAAAAAATTTAAAGGTTTTATTTTTTTCTACCTACTTGCAATTTTGTTTATTTTTTTGTATTAAATATGCAGTACACGTTGCTTTGTTGTTTGAAATTATTATTATTTATAAAAATAAAATAAAATGTAGATAAATTTGTAGGAAAAAAGAGCAAGGCTTAAATGATAAGGGCTTACTATAGCAGAATTTTCTCCATTCTCTCTCTCTCTCTCTCTCTCTCTCTCTCTCTCTCTCTCTCTCTCTCTCTCTCTCTTATTTGCAATTGCTAAATCTACGTAACATTGTCATTTTTTCCTTTTATTAGTAAATCCTTTTTATTACAAAAAATACTTAGACAGTAAATTGCGTACTGTATAAAATACACAAAACAGAATTAAAGTAATCTTGGAATCTCTCTTTTACATTTTCTTCATTTTTCTTTCTTTTTTTATGGTTGGCAATGAGGTATTGTAGTAATTTGACTAAAAGTTGTAAAGGAAAAAATCTACCCTTTTTTTTCAGTGCTGAAATATATATATATATATATATATATATATATATATATATATATATATATATATATATATATATATATATATATATATATATATATATATATATATATATATATATATATATATATTTGCAAAATTTTCAAGTTTTACATTTTAAATTTTAAATCTCATAAAACCTCATAATTCATAAAATACAATTTTAGTTTTTTCCTCATTTATCTGATGGTCACTGGTTCTGTAATATTTAATCGTATTTTATTCGTTTGACATAAATATAATAAAATAGAATAACTTCTAATGTTTGCACGAGCATTTTAGCTATAAAGCTTAATATTTTTGACATGGAAAATTTGAGAACAGAACATTTATTTACAGAGTTTCTATGAAATATTTATATAAAAATAACAAACTTGTTTTGAGAACTTTAAAAATATTTGCACATTATATTAAAAAAAATATGTATGTATAAAATATAATTATTTTGTTTTTGAAAGACAAATAAATGGAAGAAAAACAGTAAAATTTTGAATATTCAAAAAGAAAAAAGTTTGTATATATATATTTTTTTCAGCCCTGGAGAAAACTAAAAATATTGTTGTTCAACAATATCAACATAATTATAAATTTTATATAGAATTGAAACGACCAACTTTTTTTTTCTAAATATTCTCTCTTTTTACCGTAAACACTAAGTAAATATAGTCGTTTTTTTAAATAATTTTTATTTTTCTATGTATTTGTATAAAAAAAATATTTTTAGAACAGGAGAAATGATGCTTTAGTTTTTACCAAACTATTAACTAAATATTTTATTTAATAATAATATTTTCATTTTCTATATAAGCAAAATAAAGTAAAATTAAAGGTATTAATGAGTTATTATTTTATTTGAGCAAAAGAATCTGGCACTGGTTATTTGCAGCAAATTCTAAAAAATAATAATAAAATTTAATAATAATATTAAAAAATTAAGAAAGTATATTGTTTAAATGTATGCATTTTTTATTTTTATATATATAAAGAAATCCACAGCTATTTAAAGTATCGATTTTACAAGACTTTGCATTAGCATAATAATATTTTTCAGAATTCTTTGATAAATTTACGTTTTATACGTTACAAATTTTCTCATTATTGGAAACTTAAGGCGTAGAACGTCTTAAACAAAACAAAAAAAAATTGCATACTATCCTAGCATACTGAAATATTAACGTTTATTTGGCTGGAGTCATTGATTTCTAATTTATTTTGCATTAACGAAATGACAGATGCGGTTTTATGACGTCATAGCTCTCTGTCCAACGCATGCGTTGTTTACTCAATGTTTCCTTATATGGAAAAACAAATGTGATACTTAAACTTGTAAATATGGAAAAAAAATTCTAATGTAGGTGGTGACTTATTGATTGGTTGGTATTAATTAGTTAAATATGACGTCAAATAAATATTATATCCATCGGCAATTTTTTTTTTCTTTTTTTTTTTTAATGTAACGAAATTTTGATTCTAAACATTTCAACGAGTTTTAAAATCATGCGTAAAAACACAATTACAATATAATAATATATTATAATAGTTGTAGCTAACATTGAAAATAATAATAGTTTAATGTTTTTTTTTTTTTTTTTTTTTTTTTCCAAAATAAAAAAGAAATAAAAACATTCTAAAAATAACCCCATTTCTTTATTATACTAAAATTAATGACCCTAACTTTGAGAAACACGCACAACATTTCAAAATAAATAAATCAATATTTCATTATATATATTTATATAAAAATGTGTTATATCTTCAAAATTATAGGGAGACTTATTAATTTCTACAGATGAAAAATTTTTTTTTTTTTTGATAACTCTGAGATTAAATTTTTTGTCTCTCTCTCTCTCCCTCTCTCCCTATCCCTATCCTTTCAGTACCTTATTGTGTGTCAATATACTAAATTGACGTATGCTATTGATTTTTGTACGTCAAAAAACTTCAAAATTACTTCTACAACTCTTATACTCGGGATTATCTACAAAGTTTCAAAGTTGCACGGAACTGTCTTAATAACGTCAGCTGAAAATTGTAAGAAAATGACAAAATTGATTAACTATTTTAGAACGTCTTTATGTGAATGAGTATATAAAAAGTACGTACACGTATAATGAATTGTAGCTATCATTGCAGCATGGTGTATAAAGTAATATGATTAACAAAATGAAAATTTTCTTAATTTTTTATAAAAAAAAAAGAACTTTTTTTTTTTTTTTTTCATCATAAGATGAGTACAAGGTGTTACAACCAATCACAGTGCTTTTAAAAATGAGATGCTCAAAAAAAAAAAAAATAATAAAAATAAAAAAAAAAACTTGCCAAATCATTGGAAAAAGTTGAGCTAGCGTAAACTTTGCATAACAAGCTAAAATAAACTGCGAGCATATACAACTGCGCAAGATGTCATACTTAATGCGCTTCGACGCCATATTGGAGCAACGAATAACATTGCTCCATTGTTTCTATTTCATCATACGACAATCTTCGTTTTAGGCTATTTTATTTGCAAATTTAATTATTTTTTATTATTATTTCTCTTTAATACTGGAAAACCAATCTAACCTGTTAACAGCATCAATGCTCTCAAAAATATTGCAAAGTATTTTAAACTGGCAAAATGTTTCATTTACCCATACTTGCCCCGTTATATAGTGCTCTCATCATATTATAGCGTCGTCTTGTATATGAATTCAAACGCAAACACTATAAATATATTTGAAAATTTCAATATTACCTTTATTTTATCAAACCTTATTCATAAAAATATTTTAATATACTTATTATTCCATTAACTTTCTATTTGTTAAATATTTGATTTTATTAAAATATATTTATAAGATATATTTTCTTGTCTTGTTTCTTTATATTTCCAAACACTAAATATGAGTCAACAAAATGCAATAGATATATAAATAATTTTTGTAATATTTTATATTTTTATTTATAAATCAATCAGATTTTTTTTTTTTTACCAAACTACAATCAATAAAATATTGTTATTAATTAAAAATTATGAGTGCTGAGTGCTCTTAACATATCAATAGTAATTATTAAATAATTATTAAATAATTAATATAATAAATATGATAAATAATAAATAAAATATTATAAATATTTAAATACTAAAAATTGAATTATTTATAGAATGATATATTAACTGTTATTGTGGTTATGTACCACTGAGGTAGCTCATCCTACAAACTTGGTATTACTGGCTTATTTTTAGTGTTGACAGTGTCTAGCTATCGCCATATGGAAATACGTTGTATTTATATCAATGTCCCTCACATATCTTCCAACTCTAAGCACTTTTTGTAGTCCACGCAAACGCAACACTAGTGCCATCGCACGTGACAAGTAACTGAACTACAATGTTAAGTTTACGGAGCTTTGTAGTTCCAGATGTCACTACTATTGGCGCATCGTCGTTTCTATTGGACTAGGTGCTAGGATATGGAGTTGGAAGACATGTGAAATACATTGGATTTATATGGAGTAATCCGTTGAACTGATACATTTAATGTGATTGATCAAATCTATTAGATGATATAAAGGCAAGAGGTATTTAAAGGCATTCAAAAGTGAAGCAACTTTTCTCTAGTCATCCGAGATAAAATGCAATAATTTTTCCAAATATGAAATAAGAGTATCAAAGATTTTAAATGATAAAAATTAAGCGAGAGAGAAAAAAAGTGTAAATTAGGCAAATAGTTTGACATATGTATGTAACTGGTTGCATACTATACATTTCTGCAGGCGCTTCAATATTCCGAAAGTTATTTACAAAAGAAAAAATAAATAATAATAATAATAACAATAAAATCAAGGCATATGAATTGTCGTATCTCTGCAATCCAATAGTTAAACCCCTACTTTTTTCTGTCATTTAAAAGTTAATGGCAGTTATAAAAATTTCAGAGCCCGTTACCTTTATACTGTATAAAACTTAAGAAACTAGAATTATCAAATTTAATTTCAATACTGAGAAGCTAAGAAGCCAATAAGAAGCTAAGAAATTTACAATACAATTATTCCTTTAACTTTACCACTGGTCAACTTCCGGTTTACTGTTAAACTTAAGTAAGACCCTACCTTTTACGATGCTAAGCGTGTGAGCATCTCCAATAAAAATATCTCGTTCATGATGGCGCTTATCCGCTTTGCACCACAGCAACTGCAATTGACATCTGACGTCACCGATAAGCAACTTCACGTAATCAAGATACGCCATTGACAAGAGCCATAAAGTCAATCACTGAGAAACCTCATTATTATATCAAGATTCAACTTTGAACACGTTTTTCACCTTGTTCCTTAGTTCCTTTGACTGGAGCTCATTTACATACTGAAACTTTGTTAGTTTTACAATTTACTTTAAGATGATGTGTATTTTAACGATTCTAAAGTAATCAATTCAAAAATCTCAATTTTATTTAAAAACAGTTTTACTTAAAATGTTTAAGAGTATTGAAATATCATAAAGATGTGTAAAATTAACTCACAATAAAATTTTATTTTTAATTTAAAAAAAAAAAAATAAGTGAATTTTTGCACTTTGCACTTTATCTTTCATTTGTAAATCGGACATTGAACAGATTTATCTCTGGAAAGAAAAATAAAATCTTGAATTAAACATTGTAAGTCCTACAATAGACCGAAAATTAATATAGGACCATGATCTTTGACAACGATTGACTTATGACTCTTGCCAATAATGTGTCCTGATTATAGGGTGTATGCGTATGACGTCATATTTAATTCGCTTGGATGCCATACTAGAGTATTTAATGACATTGCTGGATGAGGGTGGGGGGAGGGGGGAGAGAAAATGTGACCCGAGAAATAATTTGGTGTAAATGTAAAACACATTTAAAATGTACTTTAACGTAAATTAAGTAGATCAAGAGTTACATTTTAGTCACTGAATTTAAAAATAAAATTTCCAGAGTTTATAACTAAAAACTATGTACCAGTCATTTTACAAAAAAAAAAAAAAAAAAAAAAAAAAAAAAAAAAAAATAATCTTTCGGAATATGGGAATTACATATAATAATATTTAGATTAATTAGATAGAGTTTTGCATCAACTAAAATCTCCATCTAATTGCATTGAATGGCCATAAGCCAATAGCAATTTATTTTTAAGTAAAATGTCTGTACAAGAGTTGGTGGGCTGTCTTTCACTGTATAAATTTAAGGAGAATTGAGAAGGAAATATGAATCAACTTATTTTATTTTGAAGTCAAGTTCTTTTTTTTTTTTTTTTTTTTTTTACACACATTTCTTTTTTAATTTTATTTATTCAACATGAATTCTGTATGCAATAAATTGCATCACAGCAGGACGAATCATGATTACAAACCAAGTGCTCACAATTCCGCCAATTAAGCCTGCAACAAATATTCGAGGTTCCTTAAATAAGGCCAACGCTTCCGTGTATAGAAACATGACGGTTAGAAGGAACCATAGTAAACTTGATGCATACATTTTCACATGTACTTGTATTTGCTTGTATTTAATTGAGTAAATTTAAAAAATTATCAATAAAATTTGAAATAAAACAAATATTTAATTTTATAATTCTATTTAAAAAAATACTTATAATTTTTTTAAAATTACTTTTTAAATTTTAGCATTATGTAAAATTCAAATTATTAATTCTTGCTTTAAAAAGTTTATTTTTATTCGTATTAAATGAAAATATATTTCAATGCTTACCCGTCGAAGTGAACGTACTACACTTTACAAATTTGGGGAAAAATGAACGTTCTACACTTTACAAATTCCAAGTTCTCCCATCTAGTTCTCATGTTAAAACGCGTAGAAGCGCCAAACGCAGATCGTTCATTTTTCACCAAATTTGTAAAGTGTAGTACGTTCACTTCGACGGGTAAGCATCTTTTAAGTTTTTTAACAAAAAATGTAATACCTTGATTTCTAGTTACTTTGCTGTATTTTTATTTTTCTGTTGCAATATATTTATGCAAAATTTGTTATTAAAAATTTCTTCTTTCACATAAGGATGTTAAGAGTGGTTCAAACCCACACAATCAGAAGTATGCCATTCTTTTAACAATAATTTTTGACTGCTTTAATCAGCCATTTAAAAACAAAGGTGATATTCTTTATTATATGGTCATACCGACACTCATTAGTCATTACTATAATAGCATTGAAGTTTTCATTGCAGCCTGATAGTGCAGTAGTTTTCTCGCACAAATGCGAGTTTATGCATCAATTTGAGGCAATGTGATGATCAATTTGGACAAGAAAGGATGTGGGTTGCATTGTTGGTTGCGATGAGTAACATATTATGCAATCGAGAGAGAGAGAGAGAGAGGGAGAGGGAGAGAGAGAGAGAGAGAGAGAGAGGTGCGTGGGTGAGCATATTTTGGTGATGTAAATAAAGTAAAAGACAGACATAATACAGCAGTGATACCTCTCTTTAATTGTTATGTAATTACTCGCATGCTGCGGCAAAACCCTTTGGCCGACATTTTCTATGTTAAAAAAAATTAATAAACAAAAACATAAGTTCTTTAAGTAATGTATGGTCATTTTACTAAAAAATGCATTTCTATTGGCATATTATGGGAATAACATGTATATGTATTTAGATAAGAGTTTTGCGTCAACTGAAATCTTCATCTGATTGCATTGAATGGTCATAAGCCAATAGAAATTCATTTTTAAATAAAATGACTGTGAGATTTGAAAGTAAAGTGTACTACTGAGCAGTTATTTCATCTAAGCTTGCTAACTGTAAGTCTAAGTTTTACTTTGCATGGTGTACTATAATTATACACAGTATATGACTTTATTTTGAATATGTAGAACAAAAAAATATATATAGTTATTGTTAACAAAAACCAAGCTTGTATAATGGTGGTACACACTACGCACAATATATAAAATCATAAATAATAATAGTATTGCCTTCTGAAATAGATCCTGTTGTCAAAACAAACAAACAAATGATGCGATAGACCATTATATATATATATATATATATATATATATATATATAACTATTGTATCACTTAAACCTTTTGCCCTCTCACAAACTGGTGTTAAAATAAAGTGTGAAGTAGTCTTTTGGATATCATGACGTCACGACATAGAAGTGTAACAGAAATTGTAAAGCTGGTTGCCTACTATACAAGTTTTCTTCCCAGTTTATGAAGCTACACAAGTGGTATGAGATTGTTTCTTTGTGTATATAAAGGTCCCATTGGGTCCTTTATTCAGAGCTCTCTCTCTCTCTCTTTTTAAGTTTATTTCATTACATCAAGCAATGCTAAATTAGCTAAGAAAGTAGTCAATAGCATCCAGAATACATGAAGCTTATGATTGGTAAAAAGTATCCATAATACCCGACTGCAACAATTGCATACACAGGTTTCTCATAAATGAAATGTTAAATACCAATATGGTCAAAAAGATCGCATGCAGATTAAAACTGAATTTCTCTGCATTCATAACTTTTATTCAGTTTATACGTCTTTATTGTGTTAGTTATATTAGACCATATTAAGGTATTAATTAATATATGTTTGTTAACATAAACAAAATATTATTATATTAATAACATACAAGTAACATATTTTTAATATATATTATCATTTTTCACATAAAAAACATAAATAATAATTTTTTTTGTAAATAATAAAAATATTTTTTAATTTTATAAATATAAATTTATAAATATTTAACAATATGGCATTCAAATATATCTTTGGTTTCAGTAAAACCAGTTCCTCCAATGTTCCGTTATTTCAGTGCTTAGAAGTAAGCTTTATAAAGGAAATAACGTTCTAAAAGAAGAATTAACAATGATCGACCATATGTATAAACGTAGTAAACAGGTAACGACGTCATAAACAGCTGTTTTAAACAAAGGAACATTTACGAAGCTGGCTCAATATTTGTGTGTAGTTAACAGAACGAGCTATAATAATTTATTTTAATAAAAAAAAGTTACATCAAATTTACGTGATAGAGAAGAAAAGCTACAATTTTTTATTTTAAACTTGTTCTTTGTGCGTTGTGGTTTGAATACTTAAATTTTGAAGCATATTATAAAAGTTTGCGGATTTTGGGGTATAGGTATAGTACAAGCACAAGCTTACGTATAGTATAGCTAGCTTGACTGGTAGCTTGATATTTGCCCTCACTCAAAGTAGATTAAAGTCGTGAGGAGCATGTAAGTAGTAGGAGTATAGTCTCAATTTTATATAACACTAAGAGGTGAATCGAAATTTAATAATGTCTCGGTCAAAAATGGGAAAATCTTTACTTTCCATTATTTCAATAAAATAAAATAATTATAATAATACAGAAAGCTGGATTTCTTGACACAGCTAACATCGTGCGCAAAGTGCTTAGTTTGTGATCCCTTCTTTTGCCACCTGCAATTTCTATCAAATAATTGGTACTGGATTATTCTCACCTTCACCTTAAATCAAGTAGGCTTCCAGTGTTGGTGTCAGGTTGGTGTTAAGTAGAACAAAAGAGATTTCATAATAATAATATATAATAATTATTTTTATTATTTATTTATTTATTTGCTAAAAATAAATACTCAAAAATAATACATTAAGGTGAAAGTTTTCTTCTTTTTTTTTTTCTAAGTATGACTACTGTGTATACAGTACAATGTATCATTTAAATTACTCCGTTCTACATGGCTACATCTGCTTTTTCAAAACCAATTAAAAGTTGATCCCGCATGGAAAGAACTAATTTTGTAATTTATGATGCATTTATATCATTAAAGCATAAATGAAGAGCATAATATAAGAAAAGCCCAAATAATTATGCTGAATAACATAATATTTATGATTTGTAACATGACTATTATAAAGTAAAAAGTATGTTCCATTAAAAAATGGTGCTGAAATTGAGCTATACCATAATTATTAAGTATTTATTTTTTTCCGTGCACAAAGCTGACAGTTAGGAATTTGTTTGTCTCCTGCAGTTTATTCGCATGCATCTAGTTCAACCAGTAAAGCATTATGCTGACATAATTTTTCGGAAGATATAATATCCAAAATCTACTTCACAAAAAAAAAAATAATAAAAATAATACTAATAGTAATAAGAATAAATAAAAAAAAAAATAAAAAATTGAATCCATATTTGAGAGTTTTCCAAATCACACAAGGAATGGTAATGACTTATATCTGAGCCTTATCGATGAAACTAATAAAGATGGTGTATTTTGGGTCTTTTACGGCCCATTTAAGTTTACATTTAAAAGCATGCATTTTAAATGGACTCAAAAAAAATTAGTACATCGTCAAATACATCATCCCTGTAAGTTTCATCGTTAAAACCCGGATACAAGTCAATACCATCCCTTGTCAGTGAATACACCTTTTCTCTGTATGCATCTAAAAAATTATAAATAATACACACATTTTGTTTTGATGGGACACCAACACATGAGTTTGTTTATATAAAACATTGATCTTTTACAAGAACTAAAGCACATGCAATGTTTGCTCAACTGTAACTCAATGTTATACCTTAACC
This sequence comes from Ecdyonurus torrentis, assembly GCA_949318235.1. Lineage (NCBI taxonomy): Eukaryota > Metazoa > Arthropoda > Insecta > Ephemeroptera > Heptageniidae > Ecdyonurus > Ecdyonurus torrentis. The sequence continues at coordinate 7,306,356 of OX439135.1, forward strand.
TAATATAAAATATCTCTTATAATATAGAGAATACTTCAGCAGGAAACATTGATGTGATGAATTACAACGTTGGTATACAAACAAGTTTGTATGATTATCGTTTTACATTTCTCATCTATAATGACAACAACATGAAATAACTCTGCTGACTGCATATAGGTAGACTTCAAACAATGAAGAAGACTAAAATAATAATTATAAATAAAAGGTTAATTCAATATCAGATTCTTAAAGAGGGCATTTGCCTGAATCGATTGATACGCGAATTTATATATTTTTTGATTTAATTAAGTATTTTTTATTCAATTTGTGAAAATCGAAAAACGACATGTAAATTATGCATGTGGGCAAAATTAAATGTTACCGACCATGATGTCATTTTACAACTTTTAAAAATTCAATTCAATATACGTAATAAACTCAAAAATGAAAAATTTGCATCAATCGATTTAGGACAATGTCTTCTTTTAGAATTATACGCAATGAAATTGCCTTCTTCTTCTTCTTCTTCTTCTTTTTTTTTTTTTTTTTTTTTCTCTCCTCTTTCTTATTGCAATATCTTGTCAGTAAACATCGCTTCTCTCAGTAAGTTTATTTGAAGATAAAACACATTTGAAAAAGTAAAGAGCACTTCAGATTTACTGTACTAACGAAGCTCACTTGATAAATTTGAAGTTTTCTTATCCATTACTGTGACAAAAACACATCAATCTTAACAATTATTTACCTCAATTAAAATCAACACAAATTACAAGCTAAATAATTACGTCAAATAAGATTATATTCTTTGTTTTTACTATGTATTTACTAGACTGTAAAATATAGTAACACATAATTTGTTGTTATAATTAAAGCAAAAGCTTGATTACATTATATTGTCTAAGTATACTTTGAAGTTTGAATATACGCAAGGGCGTGTAAAATTGGTGACCATAAAGTTTATACACACAAACAAATTATCTTTCTCAATGAACATATTAGGATTACTTGCGTGTATTATATTTTGTATGTTCTAGCCGAAGGTCAGTTATAAATATCTCTATAGACCATATTCCACGAATTTACGCTTGGTTGCTATTTCCTTGTGATGCTTCAGGTTATGAAAATGAGGATTTTACTAAAATTGTATACGTTTTTTTTTTTTTTTTTTACTGTGTTACAATATTAATAATTTTCTCTGTAATTTCCAGAGACTAATTTGGGAATGGAAAAAGGGATCTTTTTAAATTAGTTCCCATACACTTAATTTTTTAACTATAAAAATTAAAACAAAAATATCACCGGAACTGTTTTAATAAAATAAATAAATAAAATCTTTATTGCAAAATAGGCAAATGGTGCAGTCAGGGCAAAACAAAGGCCCTATCTCTGAACCAACATTGGACAGCAGTAAAAAACAAAAACAAAATATACCTTTTAAGCGTATTAAGCGTATTAAGACATATCATTTTTAATATAGGATAATGATAAGTAAATTAATAATTAACAAAATTTGAGGTTTCACCATATGATCAATTTGAAATTTTAAAATAAACAATTAACATATATTATGTATTAATAAGCCTGGAATAAAAGAAAATAATTTTTTCAAGCACAACCGTGTGTCTAGTATCACAATGTTTATGTGGTTAAATTTTATGCTATCACCAACTGATAAACCAACCGATAAGGCCTTACCATTGTTGGTTATTCTAATAAGTGTTGCACATGGTCAAAAATAAATATGAAATAATTATGCTTGCTTATATGCAGCACAATTTGTTCAATTTGGCCTAATTTATGCTATAATTGCATAATAATTATACTATATAGCATAAATATTATGTTGTACACAGCATAATTATTTATGTTGTTTTAATTTAGCACAATTTATTTTTGACATAAATGCAGCATAAATTATGGTTTTCATTCTTTCCGTGCAGGGAAAAAAAATATAAAAATGAATATGCTTCTTACCGGCGTAATGTATGTCGTGAAAAATTTGGTATTGTTTTGAAATATTCAATAGTTATTTGACTAAAATGCATCTTTTAAGTTTATAGTTTCTTAACTAAAGTTAGTTTTTTCAAAAATTACTTATATCACCTTGAACTAAAAACTTGTCTAATATTCTCCTAACATACCTACACATCAACGTTGAAATTGGCCGGAATCATTGATTTCTAATTTATTTTCCATTCACAAAAATGGTGCTTGTTGACTATGACGTCACAGCTCGCCTGGTCCACGCGCGCGTAAAATAAGCAAACTGTGACCTTATTGTCTGCACGCTTCATTTTGTGAATGGAAAATAAAATAGAAATCAGTGACTCCGGTCAAATCAACGTTGATTTTCAGGTATTTTAGGCAGTGTTGTAGTTGATCGATCAAATTTCGATCCGATCACGATCCGATCACGATCATTTGATCGGATCGTGATCGGATCGACCCATTTTATAAAAAAATGATCGTGATCGGATTTCGATCACATTTAGGGCTGTGATCGAACGTTTTTTCGATCCGATCATCATGTTCCATACTTTAGTTTTTACAACCATATAGGTATTTTTTTCTTTCTTTTTTTCTTTTGTTTTTCCCCTCCTTGTTTTATTCATTATAATAAAGCAAAAAGTCAAAGTCCAAAATAGAAAAGAATTTAAAAGTAAAGTACAGGCAGTACTCTGCTAGCAGCTCTGCTAGGTAGAAATTGAGATGTTATCTACTTTAGCTAAAAGGTATCGCAAAACAAAACAAAGAAAGCAAAAATGAAAGAAATAAAAGAAAAATAGCAAATACCTGACTCTGAGCTATATAAGCTTCTAGGCTTTCTAGGAAAGAAATTATTATATCAATAGTGTGTCTGTGTCACCAAAGATTTTTTTTTTTTTTTTTTTTTTTTTTTTTTTGGCATGACATTAAAGGCGGTAAATAAGTTATGTTTAAAATGAATTCTTAATTGATGTATTATTTTGTTCATATATTCAAGTAACAGAATTTTTTTCTGCATTGAAAGATTGTCAATTTTATTTTAACACAATACATTTCTTGTATGAGTTTTAGAGGTGACTTTATAACCAATTGAAAAATTTTAAGTGCTTTTTACACTAATGATTTTTTCCACGAAATTTTGATGTATTAAAAAACCGCGGTGAGGGGAAATTTTTTCTGAAATAAACACGAGGGGGTTGCTTTGATTAGTGGGGATGAAGACACACAGTACTGTACATAGGATAATTTTTGGACCTCCATCCAGACACCAGTCATTTGGTCTGTACGTTCTCGCAGGTGTCACGAGATAAGAAAGCAGGCAAAAGTGTATTTTTTATTTTTTTTACATATTCATAAACGTTAATATATTATAATTTATAATATAAATTAAAGGATAATTTGGGTGACAATTTTTTCCGTGAAATAATAGCTTAAGAGAATTTTATCACGTAACTAGAGCTCCTAAAAAAGATAAAGTGGGAAAGAGCTTGGTATTAAGTGTTTGTATTTATCGTGCAAAAATAAACCGAATAACGTCGTATAGCCTTGAAATCTGTTGCAATTAATCTAATAAAACATCGAAAGGAGAACTAACAATTATGTAACACATTTTTTTATTAAAAAAAATTTTACACGGAAATATGAATATAAAAGTATTTTTAAGTATAATGTATTTTATTATTACAGTATAATTTCCTTTTTTTTTTTTTTTTTTTTTTTTCATAATTATTATAATTTACAAGTTCTTACATACCTACATTTATTATTGAAAACGATCGAAAATTTTCGATCAAATGATAGTCGATCAGATCGGATTGTGATCGGATAGTCTCGAGTTTTGATGATCGTGATCGAGTTCGGATCGAGCTACATCTCAATTGATCGGATCGTGATCGGATCGAAAAAAGGGCGATCGACTACAACACTGATTTTAGGATATTATAGGGAAACTTTTTTTGAAGGTGTTCGACGCCTTTAAATGGTGCTCCTGTAACACTACAGAATAGAACATTAGAAACCCCTCACTATTTTCAGGCGACCTTTATGATCATTATAACAAGCATTTAATATAATAATTATTTAACATAAATAAGCATAAGATTCATAGGATTGGTAAATAATAATTTTTTTAATGTATATGAAAACAAATGAAAGTGTATTTTAATAATAATATAATAATTGAATTCAATGGACTAATTGTAATGAACGTTTTTCAAATATTGTAATGCGGCATTTATAATACTGATTCTTTTATAAGAAATAATGCATTAAAGGAATGATTTAATTTATTTTAAATAGTTCTTTCATTAAAAGTGATCCATTTTAAGATATCAATGAAATATGAAAGAAACAAAGAAAACAATGTTATCGCATTCATTATCGTAGGTAGATTGTTACTACTTTAAAATGTAAGGGGGAGGGGGGCTACATTTGAATGTTACGAGATACTTTCAACTACAACCGTAATTACAAAAAAAAAAAAAAAAAAAAAAAAAAAAGAATGTATGAATGAAAGATAATCTTTTATTTTCAAAAATATAATTAGGGTTTATTTTATGCTATAATTATTAGCAAATTACTTAACTTACTATAAAGATAAACATAACCATTAAGGGTGTTTTAATAATTAAAGAAGCTAAAATAATGATTCCGCCGAGAATATTTTCATAGTTTTGTTGTTTTAATTTCTAAATTCCCAAGAGCAATTTTGAGGCTTATATGATACAATGAATAAGGTTTTCCACAACAAACTGCAATCATATTTACAGCCAACAATAAAATCATATTCTTTTTAGCAGTAAATAAAGGATTTTTAATCTCTGGTACTTTTTAATATTAAAAAATTATTAACTCTTGAATAAATAATATACGTTATATTTATTTTGAACTGTACTGTAAGTTATATAATATTTTTTAAGTATTTTATTATATTATTATTTTATTTGAGATATTTTAAATAGTTATTTATTTTAATTTTTATATAAATTGAGTAATTCATTATAGCTTGTTAAATTATAATTGAAATTGTAATGTATGCAGCTCTTCGAATGTGAGAGCTCGAAATTCATTTGATAAAATTAGCAATTAATGTAAATTGATATGATCTTCTAATGACTACAAAGTATTATCTCATATTAATTCAATTCATATAATTATATTTTAAGAGTGATGAGTGACTGAAACAATAATATTATTAAATAAAATGTGATAAAATAATTGTTGCTCATATTATAGCACAAAAAAATTTTACTTTCATTCTTAAAACAAGCCAAAAACATAAAATATATGTTCAAAAAAAATCAACCTATTCATTTTATTTTTGTAATGGTGACTTGATGAAATACTTTTACCGAGTAGCGTAGCTGAAACAATAAATTTTGATGTTTTTACCTTCAGCCTCTTTCGTTGATACGTATAATGTAGTATAATATGTAATGTTAATATTACATTTATTTATGATATTTATAAAATTAATAAAATTTTGACAACCCGTTACGGGAGAAGAAAAATATTAAATAATAATTTAATATTATCATGAGGCGGCTTTTAAGAAAACAATTTAATGGTTCTTTATTGACTAATATAGGAAAAACTGTTTTGAGGCCGACTATAAGAGATTTTGGTCTCATTTGTTTCTATTTCTACTTACTACGCATACGCAGAACGTCGAAACGGAAGCGGATGTGAGAAAATCACTTATAGTCAGCCTCAAAACAGGTTTTCCTTTATTAGTCACTAAAAAAAAAATCAAAATCAAAAAAGGAAACTAAATCACTGCACTTGAAAAAGAAGTATAATCAATTAATCGAGCAATGAAAAAAAGAGCTTACTGAATCTTTTAACTACGTAAACTTACTTTCAGTAGTTTCAGTACTAATTGTTTTCATTAGCATTAAGTAGCATTTAAAACACATCTTTAATTCATTTTCATTTACCAATAATTACGAACACTAGATGTGACTAATATTTCTTTTATATTTAAATCAAACATTTACAAGTTAATTTTAACTTAACATTATTGAGTTATAGTCTATGGAAGTAAAAGTTTGTTTTAAAAGTTATTCATTTAAGACGACTAATGATTCGAGACTTCATTAAAACATCACTGCTTCTGCTGCTGCGTACTTCCACTCAAAACCTGCAATTAGTTCTATCAATAAATTAAACTTTACTCAACTTGTAAATAATTTTCTTAGCATTTAACCACAAAATGTTGAAATGAAAGGAATGAACCATTTTCAAAACCACACAAAAGTATTTTCTATATGATGTGAATATTTTTGAACTTCCTTGCAAAATAAATTGCCACAAAATATAAATATACATGTATAAAATATTTTCATGTATAGTATTTAAATCCATAGACCACATAAAACAATATGTGCTTTTTAATGACTAAACACGAAATGGGATCTGCTAAACTGATGACAATTTTTACTAGAATGTTAATGTATAGCCCCATGAGAGAGCGTGAAAATACTGTAAAGTATGAAGTATGCAATTTGCGTGACTATTCCTGTTTATGACGTCAGAAACATGCTAAAATTCGTAAAAAATGTTGTGGCGGGTTGCAAAAATCGAAATTTTCTAATCACTGCTACGGAGCTACATAGAGTTATTTACGTAAATCCCATCAAGTTTTTTGTGTTAGAAATGTTTAAATGTTTTCTTCTGGTTTATTCCTTTAAATTATATAGAGTTAAAAAAAATTGAAAGAACTCATTCTAACAGGACTAATGCGCGCAGCCAACTCCGTTTGATTCGCCGTGACTCGACAGTCTTGCTTTTTAACAAGCTGGTATGGCTAAGTGATGAGGGCAGCTATAAACTGTATGTACCTCACCTAGCGCAGGTTCAAGCCACTACTTGGTGCGTACGCAAAGTCTGAGAGCACAACAAATCTCATTTTTTGTATTTTAATTTCTGTTCTGTTATGTGTATCTATTTTGTTGCTCTAATTTGAATATTATTATATGTTAATTTTTCTATATTCATTTGCTTATGGGTATTTTTAACGTGTTCTTTTATGGCCAAGGTTTTGTAAAATAGGGTTTTCAAGCCATCACAACGCCATATTAAAGTTAATATTATTATAACTTTGGACGAAGAGTATTTATATACATATATTCAATGACGACGCACAGCATTTGGGATGTGCATGATAGATGTGATAGCACTAGACTATAGACCTCATGGACTAGATGTTTCTCTAAAAAGTGATTATTATTATTAAAAAGATTCACAGGACCAAGTAAGTGGGTATGTACAGTACCTTTTTTGGCTCCTAAAAAAATTGTTTAATATTATGTTATTATATCTACGGTTTCTCTAGGCTGTCTTGGCAAATATCGAGCTGCATGTATATTTATATAATTCCTATCAAGTGAGTTTGTTTGACATTTCTAAACTTTCAACTAACATTTCATGTTTAATTTATGATAATTTTATATTTCGCGACCGTTCAGTTTGTAATACATGTTACGCATAGTCACTATACAATAAAGCATAAATTTTTTATGTTGAATATTATTGAATATTGATCACCTACTACCTTAAAAAAATTTTCAAACGATTTTTAAACAAAGTATCATTATTCAGATATGCTAACAGTAAGTTTTGCGGCAGGTTTTTACATATTTTCACAGTGATACATTAAGTACAAATATACATATTAGTCGATGGGAAATTTTGCGTACAGTACATAAGTAAACATTTTTTTGTACAAATAATATGTAAAATAAAATTCCTTTAATATTTTTTATTTGTTCAATATTATTATAATTTTTTTCATCGTTTTTTTTTTTTTTTTTTTTTTTTTTTCTACATAACGGTGCTGCTACGTAATATCAAATATTTCAAATTTTATTTACACAAGAGAAAATATATTATGTAAATTGTGGTTTTCAGTTTTTTTTTTTATTCATCTTCATTGGCTTATTGATGAATCGTTGACGTCATAATGTTGTAACTAACGTTTTGTTAAATAATCCGGGTATGTCATTTCACAATATAAAAGAATTTAGCTGTATGTATCGACGTGGTTGCGCCCAAATGTCGTACTTGCATTTGTATTTTTGGCCAATCTAACAAAGTGCATGCTTACATTTTTTGACCACAAATATTTTATTGCTTTCTTTAAAGATCTCAATTATTGATCTAACTAATTTTGAGGGCTCTTTTTTTTAAAATTATATTTGCAGATATTTAAATTTGCACATTGGCTATAATTTATTGTTTAAAAAAGTGCAAAATTCGTTTTATAATGTAAGGAACTAGTGCAGACCCGCATATCACGAATTCAATTCCAATTTATTTCCAATAGAACTGTGTTGAAAATTTAAAATACAAATTTTCATTTTTTTTTTTTTTTTTTTTTTTTTTTCATTTTACGTTGAGTTGTATTCCATTTGAAAATGAAGACCACATTTTCATTTAATAACTTTAAAGAAATAGACCAGAAGAAAACATAAGCATTTATATTACAAAATACTTGATGGGACTTACATAAATACCTAGTTTGTCTCAAAACTCAAATGTAGCTCCGTAGCAGTGATCAGAAATTTTCGATTTATGCATCCCGTACTGCAATTTTTTTACATTTTTTTTTTTTTTTTTTTTTTTAATATTTTTGGCTGAAATTGCATACTTGCAGTATTTTCAAGTTCTCTCGTGGGGCTACATTAACATTCTAGTAAAAATTGTCACTAGTTTGAAGATACCATTTTGTGTTAATTCATTAAAAAGCACTTATTGTTTTATGTAGTATTTTTAATTATACTTTACAATCATTTATATAACTGAAATGATATTGTTATGAATAACTGCAATGGAAGTTATCGGCAATAACAATTCTTTAAAATTTACTATGGTTTAAAATACGTAAAAGTATGTCTATTATTCCGGCCACGGTGCATTAGTTTTCTCATTAAAAAGAAAAAAAAAATCAAAACATGGTACCTTAATGAAAATATTGGAAATTAGGGGACTCGTAGCTTTTCCCGATAAGCTCAGGCATCGATAAAAATTTATTTAAAAACGATATTATCTCGGAACACGTGCCGGGTGCCTAGCTCTCTCTTTTTTTATGTATAATATCCATCATTAAAAATTTCCCGGGCTAAAAAATCGCAGCTGCAAAAAAGAAAAAAACAACAAACGTAAAAGTAATTTAAATTGTGTCATTTTATTTTTAACCAGAATAAAGCAGTTATTAAAATAAAAAAATGTTTATTTAACCTTATTTCTAATTTTATTAAAAAAAAAAAAAAAAAAAAAAAAAAAAAAAAAAAAAAAAGGTAAAGTTTAAAAAAACTTGCTCTGATAAAGGTCATGGTATATAAAATGTCATATAGCCTGAAGTAAAACACTAATAAAAATGTTCATCGCAAATTAGCATGAATAAACATACGAGGTTGTTTACTTTTACTATTATGTTATGTTGTTCTGTCTTATCATAACAAAACATTTTGCGTGAGATTTGAATTACTGGATAAATTACTAACGTTTACTATAGTATTTTGTAAGGTTTAATGTGATGCTTGTAAACTTTACTGATTTACGCTTTATAACTTTACTCTATGTTCAAGAACAAATTAAGAGAGTAGGGTACCGACGTCAGCCATTAGACTCAAACTTTTCTCGTCACAAAAATCTGAAATTTTGCACAATGATACTTCAGCTTGAGATAATTTGAAATATTTAAAAATTTTAGGGGTTCACGTTCACCGTGAAAATTAATTTTTATATGATTTTTTAAAAATGTTAAGCCCATTAGCCCAATGTTAATTTCAATAATTTTTTCTTTCTTATTTTCGGGACGTTCAAACAAAATAAAATTTTATCACGGCTAGGTGTGACCCTTAGCTACACAATGACACCAAATTTAAACCAAAAACATTTCTAGTTTTTGAGATATAAGATCTTACTCCCTTAAAAGGATATTTTTAGGAAAACAATAATAAAATGATTATATAGAAATAATATAAGTAATTTACTATTATTAGGTTTCACTGGTTATAAGAAGAAAACAACATGATATTATAGTTTTTCTTTGACAGTTGATTTATTATTATTATTTCTAGCAACAAATTTTTATTTTTTATTATTCTTTTTGTTTTTTAAAGAAATTGATAATTTGCACTGTACATCCTACCAACTATTGATAAAACTACCATGAAATACTATAGTAACACTACAAGTATGGAGAGCAGATTATGATCATATCTCGTTTTAAATTAAAAAATAATAATCAAAAGAAAAATTTAGCACTTAAAATAAAAATTGTAAAATTGGAATAAATATAATGATTTAAAAACTGTTCATTTTTATTAATCGTAAAAGTAATCTTAGAAGAAAAGAAAGAAAATCGGGCAGTACTATCAATATAATGATACTATAAATAGTAAAAATATAAAATCATAAGTCAAGCTGATATTAATGTAATAATAGCTATAAACAGATGTGTAGTGAGATATAATAATCTTTGTCAAAATCATGACATGACTAAGAAGCAGTCACTACCTAATCACTACGTTATAAGTATAAAGATTTATAAAAATGATAACTGCTACTTTTTATTATTATTATTTAATTATTATACATTTTCCAACCAAGGCATAGCCTTATCAGTTGGTTTAATTAATATTTTACAATCAATTTTACAAAAAGAAAAAAAAATCTACCAAAATAATTAATAATAGTTTTATATACCAGTGCCTCCACGTCAAAAGCGAGCATCTACACTTTCCAGATTTCTGACATAACGACTATCTACACTTTCCGAGCAGCGCTGTAACTCGACTAGAGTCCAAACTTAACATTATATATGCTCGTCGGCGGAAAGTGTAGATAGTCGTTTTGTAGGAAATCTGGAAAGTGTAAATGCTCGTTTTTGACGCGGAAGCATCGATACACATTTCACACTGTATGTTTTGTAATTAAACTAAACTAAATCTTAAAATATATTCATTTTAGTAAATCATTTTTCAATTTGTTATGTTGCAAGTAGCTATCCAGGTAATACAAAGGTAAATGTTATAAAAATGATAACTACAGGTGAAGTAGCTATCCAGGTAGTGCAAAGGTAAATCTTTTAAAAATGATAACTACATGTGAAGTGAATCCCTGAAAATCAGTATTCACCTGCTTTGGGTAACAAAAATTTAGAAATGTGTTTTTTCAGTGTTTTTACTGTGTTATAAAAAAAACTAAATTATTCAAATAAGTGTCAAGCAAAATTCAAATAAGCATCCTTTTTAAAATCAATAAAAAATTATCGATACTATTTTTTTCTATATTTAATTTCAAACACGTAATAACTTTATAGCATATAAAAATAAAAAATTATTACGCTATTAATTTCAAAGCTGTTAAAATATATAATAAATTATAAATTTCTTGTCTCTATAATTTACACCTATATAAAAATTATATTAATATATCAGCTTGAAATATGCGGCAAAAAAAAAAAAAAAAAAGTGAGAAATTGGAGTTTATTTTCTCCAGTCATGCGATTAGAAAGACAAACGTTACTCATTGATAAAAACTGTTTCAATTCATGCAAGAAATAGAAAAAGTCGAGTTGTGATGAAAAATACTACTACTGACATCTCTTGGTAGGAAAGTAGATTTCAGTTTAGTGTTTTCTCTACTCAACAGGTGGCTTAGTAAGCCTTAAGTTTGCTAATATTGTTTTAATTAAAGTGAAGGGGGTTTGTGGGAGATTTTTCAAGTACTGCGTATAATAATTTTAATTTAGAAAATGTTGAGATAGTCTCTCTCTCTCTCTCTCTCTCTCTCTCTCTCTCTCTCTCTCTCTCTCTCTCTCTCTCTCTCTCTCCCATTGTTATTATTTCTGTTTTTGTCTCTGTGTATTCCTGTCTCTCTTTTATGGTACAAAAATTGCAAGAAAATAAAAGTTAAAATATTCTGTTTAGAAAGTTCTAACGACAATAGTATCCTTGCGTATATGCAATTTGTTTTACATTTACGACAAACTGGTTGACTACATTTAAAAATACTTTGTAATTGGGTAAAAATTTTAAAAAATGATCATTATCTGGCATACCAACAACTTGCATAGAGAATTTTTTTTTGTAATATTTAATTTTTTTTTTAAAGAAATTGATTATATTTAACCATAACCGTACGATTTTTAGATTGAAATATTTATTATATATTTTTGGTTTCAAAGGGTTTTATTTATCAAATTCATAAATTTAAACGCACAAGTGGTTCCACCATCGGCCATTTCAACCCTATAAATTAAAATTGTGTTTATTTGACATCGATTCAGAGAGAGAGAGAGAGAGAGAGACAGACAGAGAGGAGAATAAAAACAGAAAACTAGGTGATGATCTGTTAATCTAATTAGACACTTTTTTACTAAACGCGAAGAAAATGTTTTTTTTATAAAACCCTCAAAACTAATTAAAAAAATAAAGATTCAATTAAAATAGTTCTTGAAACTTTTTCAATTAAATTTGTCTACTTTTTTTTTCTGTGATTAAGAGACAGTCTTCAAACTTTTAGTTTCAACTTGAGTAAAAAAAAAGAAGAAGAAAATGTTATATCAATATTAATATTGAAAATTAACAGGAAAATTGAATATAGCTAGGAAATTTGAAATCTTATTTGAAGTAAAGATCAAATGTTGTTTTTAACTTTTGTTATGGCAAACATATGTAAATGAGAAGATAAAGTTGTAAAACTTTTAACAATTATTAAAATATCAACTATTTAAATCAAATTTTGCTTCATTTATTATTTTAAATATACAATTTTAGTTTTTCAATAACAGTACATCATATAAATATGTTTCACTCTACAAGGTCTGTTCAAGGGGAAAAAAAAAAAAAAAAAAAATGGCGCGAGTTCTTGAAAGTAATATAGAAGTTTTTATAGCAATGTCCCTTAAATGTCTTCCGACTCCCTGTATAAATTTGTAGACAAGCATGATTCAAGCTTTTACGCTAGCGCCGCGATTGGCAGCCAAAACTACTATATTACAAACACTGCTTTACAAAGGTTTGAGGTCTTGTTATCACCTGAGTGCAAGAATTCCGAGTAAATCTCTGTTTACGTCATACATTATATCGTTTCTGATCTTTAGTTCAAATTGCCCCCATGCGTATCGCAGTGTTCCCTAGAGAGGGAAATTTAAAACACATAAAAAATCAGCCAAGAGTTGGAAGACATGTAAGGGACATTGAGTGTTTATAGCAATGCCCCACATGTCTTCCAACACCCTATGCTAGTGCGTAGTCCAATAGAAACGACGATGCACCAATAGTAGTGACATCTGGAACTACAAAGCTTCGTAAGCTTAACATTGTAGTTCAGGTGTCGCGTGCGATGGCGCTTGTGTTGCGTGGACTACAAAAAGTGCTCGGAGTTGGAAAACATGTGAGGGACATTGTGTTTATAGTGTGTTTTTCAATATTTTATTCCACTAAGAAATTAAAAATATGTTATAAAAATGAGCCAAAACTATGATTGAATGTGTCGTGATCACTGATCATTATAGTTCGTTCAAATATTGAGCCATTGTAGTTTCGATATTTTTCCTTTGTTAAGAACACCTGATCAAGACGTCACTACGACGTTTATATGTATGATTGTCATTGTTATTTCTTTGCATAGAACTTTAGACCTGATAAGAATTAAAAAGAAGAAAAATGTCCATGCTCAACAGCGACTTATTTTTAGCCAACCATAAAACGAGATCAACCAATAAATGTGTCAAGTTTTTAGGGGCAGCCAATCACTGTTAAGGAGCCTTACTGTACTTAACAGAACAAACTTATACGTATCTCGTTCTAAATATTCAAAATAAATTCTATAAGTATTATAATTAATTTCGTGTATTTTACTATGCGCAAAAATAAATTGTTGGTATAATGATAGCATCAATAGAATAATGAGAGAGAGAGAGAGAGAGAGAGAGAGAGAGAGAGAGAGAGAGAGAGAGAGAGAGAATTATCATCTCGTCACATTTTAAAAATATAAAATAAATATTGTAATATAAGATTTTTTTTTCTAAAATATTCATTTTACACATGGTATACAACATAAAACTTAAATTTTACAAAAAAAAGAATAGTAAATCCCATAAATAAACATTAATCTCATAAGCATATGCTGTTAGACTAAAGCTACGATTAGTACATTTCAGCAAATGATATTGATCACATGGCTCACCACACAATTTACATTTACATGAGGTACCACACTCGTGGTACTCTTTAGTTATGCAAATCTTATTATAAAAACCGTGCACGGCGAATCTAGTTAAAATGTGCCTAAAATATTAGAAATTCAATAACCTCAAGAGATTCTTTTTAGATCTTCTAAAATTTTATTAAATGTAAATTAAACCTCCAATGGCATATAAATATATATTTTTTGAGCTTTTTTTTTTTTCGTCCAACGTAAATGTATTTGCGGTAAAATAATTTTTATTTCAAATACAAGCTAGAGTTTTTAAAATCACGTATATTTAAAAGTTCTGGCCTTACAGTGCATTAGAATTGCAAGGAGAAAAGAAATATATACATTCTAAACCTTATTTCATCACAAATAATAATTTAATGAAATCTCATATCCCAATCAACTTAATTTATATTTATACACGCATTAATTAGATCGTACTGCATTTATCTCATACAGCATACATGTTTCCATTTTTTAAATTTATTATATAAATATGACGTACAGCATCATAAATAAAAATTGATTATTCAATAAGGCTGAATTAAGCCAGTTGAATATTATATGCATTTTTTTTTATTACTTTAATACTTTATTTTTTTATTTATTTTTTTTTTTTTACTAAGTTTATTACCGTTGACCCTGAATATTAAAATCAAAAACTTTTTATTAGTTTTATTTAAAATATAAATCAGGAAACGAAAATCATAAAACAAAAAGTAATTTTATTTTAAAAATAATTTAATAGTGGATTTTACAATTAAAACATTAAAAATATGTAAATAATAAAAGGTAATGTAAATAAAAAATAAATGTAAATTAAGTCATCGTTAAAAATGCTTCGCACAATAGCTGACATTATAATAAGCTTGATTATCTTTAGCGTAATTTTATATTCAGCCTGTATAGGTATGTCTTATGTGTGCCTTGCAGTAAAGAAAGATTTAGTAGTTTTTGCTACTGGCTTCCTGTTTGGAGGCTTCGTTGGTTTTATTAGTTGTTGGCTAGTTCTTGCATGTGTTTTAAGTGGTGCATTCCGTAGGTAATCAAATGTAATCAAATAGTAAAAAAAAAATAAATAAAAAAAATAAAAAAAATCAACAGTAATAAACGCAAAGGTATGTTACATACATGCAAAAAAATTAGCTAAATCCGAGATGCATAATAAGATGGTATAATTTGCCCTTTTAATGTCGTCAGAATTCGGTTTCCTTCGTAAAAAATCGAATTTTGACATACAAGGTGACTGTAAACAGACCCACGTGGTCTCTCAGGTACGTACAATGAATTATGTACCTGAAAGAGGGACACAAAATTTCCACTCTTGTTTTGATTCACCTTCTGTGACGTTTTATCCCTGCTGCTACCTAGGCAGGGCAAACTACACCACCAAAATATACATCTTGAACTAAATCAATCTATTATATCACTCATTTTATTATTAATAGACACCTTGCACATTCTGGCGCTTTGTCGCCATGTTTGTGTTGCCTAATGCATTGTTAAGCATAGGGGAAACAACATTTCTCTTAATTTTTCACATAACAATAGTTTATTTCAACTCAACGAATTTTTCTCATATTCTTCGAGCTAGTTATATAGGAGCTAGAAATAAGGTTTTGATTGAGGTTTGAAGCTTCTTTTGCTATTAAAAAAATAAAAATGAGATTTTTCCTATGCTGGCCTATGCATTCCTGACCAACAAAATGGCGCCTCTTATATATAAGTGCAACCGTTCTATTACTTTTTTTAATAGAATAGAATTCCTTGTAATTAAGACTATTTTATTAAATAGAAATTTTTAAATAAAATAAAAACAATAAAAATTGCAAAATAAATAATATGTAATTTTATTTTTCTATTGATGAACCAAATGTTGTTATTTTAATATTTAGACTCCAATTAGAGAAATAAATTAATAAACGCCAGATTCATATTGTAAAACATAATTATAATATTGCTGTTTTCTTGGAATTGATTAAACTAGTATGCCAAATAGCATATCTGTTATGATGTGCTGCATAATTATTATTTATTATATATTTGCATAAATTATGTGTACATTAGCTCGTAATAGATATTGATATACTGTACAATAATACCTAATACAGGTAAAACATGCTACAGTAAAGTTTTGTCTCATCTAGATGAGATGATATTTCAACTACAGTAGATTAGGTTACATTGTATATTATCATATCATAACATAATAATATTAAATGTAGGCTCAAGATGTATTTATATAGATAAGCTCATAAGAAAACTCATTCTGGTTGCACTTTGCACATTTGCTTCTGCGCATGCGCGTGTGACGTAATTCTGGGACCAGACTGCCATCAAATTGGCCGTGGTGAGGTGCATTTTGGATAATAAAATTGTAACATTCATATCTAGCGATATGAAAACCCCCGATTTAATTTCCTGAAATACCAATATATACATCTTTTGTTTACGGGTGACAAGCTCGTCAAAGTTATATAATATTTCAGCGTAAATCCAGGTTAAAAGGGTCTAATGGACCTTTTTTCATTGCGCTTGGTCCCAGAGTGACGTCATCAAAACTGATCAGCTGGGTGGTTTGTGGGCGGAGCTCATTTGAAAACCTGCGCCTGCCCCCCCCCCCCCCCCCCCCCTGATGTAGGCTTTCTGTTACGCGTCTGCAGTTTTGCCTAAAACATGGAGATGTCACTTCTCTGTTAAAGTTCTCTAATACATTTACCTAATCCAATTTACAGAAATCGTGAGGTTATCGGTTTAAAAAAATGCTTAAAAATGACTATGGCTTAAAACACGTAAAAGTATGTCTAGTATTTCTCATTTAAATTTCTCCAAAATCGATGGAGTAATTTTCTCAAAAATCGCAAAAAAAAAAAAAAAAAAAAAAAAAAAAAAAATGTTTTTCCCCATAAGTGTAATGTTAAATTAGGGGACCCTTAGCTTTCTCCGCATCTCCCCGCGCGCTAAACCGATAACCTCCATTGGAAGTTTTTTTTTCCGTGTATTAAGTTATTGCATATGTTTTCCCGTGTTTGTATTATGCATTTTAAAATTCATGACATGACAGTACTTTGCAAAACATTCTAGATCTAAAATACCATAACTAAAGTTAGTACTGAAAATTTTCTGTCTTTCCTTTCTTCTTTTTATAGAAAAGCTTCGAAGCAAGTAAAATGTTAAATTGACATTTTGACATTTCAATTTGTATTTGTCTTTTTTGTCTTTTTTTTTTTTTTTTTTTTTTTTTGTCTTTTTTTTTTTATTTTTTTATTATCTGAAATCAAAGACAACTTTTTGTTTGTTTTTACTTTTTATAAAGATCAACAAGCATATTATTTGAAAAAAAAAAAAAAATTTCAAGACAACAAAATAAAATATTTTTGCTGCTTTATAGCTAAATTTTTATTTATTTTAAACACGCTAAAATATTCAAGAAACAGTAAAAATAAGTTCGAAATCAGATAACTAATTTAATATGATATGTACAGAGAGTTTTATAGCCAATTATATGTAGATAATATTTGTAATTAAATACTGAGTATTAATGGCTAAATCTAACATATTAGAATGTATTATTATATTGTATGTTTAAGCTTTATTTTATTACAAATCTCTGACAAGATAATTATGTTCAAATATGCCAGAGGATCAGGAAAGTGGGTGCATACCTTTTGTGGCCTTAATAAAAATAAATTATTATAATTAACAAACTTATTTTGATATATTAAAATTATGCCATAATTTTTTTTTTTATTTTTGTAATGTAATTCAAAAATTTTAATTAATTGCAATTAAAAAAAAAATTATGATAAAAAAAAGTTATTAAATAAAATACAATAATATTAAAACATTAATATAAAATATTAAATTATTTTTATTTATTAAAAATACTTATATAATGTGTTATCAATTTGACAATAATCATTCTTAAAATGAAAATTAATGTGGCGTGTTGATATCCTTTCAACTTAGAATGAGATGCAGTAACTAAAAAAATAATAAGTATACAATTTCTTTATGAATAATGAATAAAAGCAAGAATAGCAAGAAAAGTATGAATTAAATGCGAGTTGCGCTACCTGCGTTAAAAAAAAAACTAGGGAAAGAATTTTAAAAATTACTCAGCAAAATTTACTGTAATAAAGGATGGGTTGCAAAGCTCGTCTTAGAAACATTCAAATTTGACACCTACTTTTTCAAAATTACATAGTAGAAGGCAGCGATTTAAAAAAAAATCATTAATATATTAATTCAGAATTCCCGAAAAAACAACTATGAAGTACATAATTCCTGCTAAATAGCCCTAGCAGGTAATGAAATACTACAGTGTCACCTTATGCAGGTGAGTCACAACTGTAGTATGTTGAACCTGCATTAGGTATAATATTAGTATATCAATACCTGTTTCAGTTGCAATACCTATTGTAAATACCTGCAATTAGAAGTCATCTTTTTTTATGCAGCGATAGTTATTATTATTTTATTAAAAAACATTGGAACTTGAAATGATTAAAAAGCCAGTGAGAGAGAGCTAGAGAGAGAGAGAGAGAGAGAGAGAGAGAGAGAGAGAGAGAGAGAGAGAGAGAGAGAGAGAGAGAGAGAGAGAGAGAGAGAGAGAGAGAGAGAGAGAGAGAGAGAGAGAATGATTCAAAATATAAATCCAACATTTTAAAAATTATTATTATTCTATTTCTTTTATTTTTTAATATTTTATTTTGCTGTTATATTCGTAAATATCTGTGCACAAAAAAAAAAAAAAAAAAAAAAAAAAACGGGATAACATTTACACAAATCATCGTAGTAAGTTATTTTAAGCCTAAAGGAAACAGATTTGCATGTGGGTTGTCTAGATTGTCAATTAAACATTAGTTAGAGAGAGAGAGAGAGAGAGAGAGAGAGAGAGAGAGAGAGAGAGAGAGAGAGAGAGAGAGAGAGAGAGAGAGAGAGAGAGAGAGAGAGAGAACTTCATCCAACTCAAAGACAAAGACAATCAAATTAAACAAACATTTCCAACTCCCAGGCTTACTTCATACAGTAAAACATTTTGTACCCTGTTTATTTTATAATATGTAACTTTATAATAATGAACTTTAATTTATTATATTTCTTAATGACAATAGTGTTGTGTGCATATTAATTAGTATGTTCAGGAAGTTATATTTAATTTTATATATAATAATATTTTGCTCATAATAGTCATATTGGGTCATCATTTTTACTATATTATTGTATTGAAGTATATTAGGTAGGTCCAAAAAATTTAACTAAATTGCTAACAGAAAGACAGAAGAAACAGTGAGACAGAGAGTGAGAGAGAGAGAGAGAGAGAGAGAGAGAGAGAGAGAGAGAGAGAGCAAAAAATAGTAGATAGATGCTAAAATTATATGCAACGTCAATAAAAAGAAACCAACTCATCAATAATTAAAGAAAATGTAAAAATGACAGAAATAATTAGAAAAGTAAATAACAATTTGAAATACGTAATAAAGTGCAGGTGTCTGGTTTTTGTCTATATGTTATATACCAAGTGAACTCTCAAAACCAATCGATCGTCATTTGCGTCATTGTGACGTCATATTCATGTTATATCAGTTTACGTTTACATCACAAAGTTTTGCACAAAATTTCAAATAGTGACCTTGCAAGGCCATCGTTTTACAATTGTAGGCCTCACTAAATATCACTAACAGGGTCATATTAAACTAGGCTTTTTTTCTTATATTATTTACAATTTTACGTTACATTTGCGTAAATTTTTCGTCCAGCAAAGATCCTGTTTTGGATCTTGTCGGCTGGTTCGAATATCAATAAAATAATAATTAAGCCTAAACATTTTACTTTCTGATCATCAATTTAAAATAAAATATTAAAGTATACAACAAAAGTTTTACAACATCATATGATATCATTTTTTAAAATTATTATTACATAATTTTGTAAATAATTTTGTAATACATTCAATATTTTATTTCCCATATTAAAATATCGTTTTTTTTTGGGGGGGGGGGGGGGGGGAATATGATTTATTAAGACTTGAGTGGTTTTTAAGTTTCTTTAAGACGTGCCTTGTGGCGCCATTTGGGGTGTTATGTGGCGCCATTTCAATTGTCGCGCCGGCGTGACAAAAACAGCTTATGTGGGGCCTTTTTTTCGTTTGTGGGGACTTTTCAGAAAGTTGGCCCACAAGACACATTTCACTCGAAAAAATCATTTTAGCTTCATTTTGACGTTATTTGACGGTTCCGGGACAAATTTGCAGGTGGTGCTGCATGCTGCGACGAAATTTCTTGAACGCAGCTGTACTTTGCTCCCTCCATTAGCCCAATAGATGGCAGCACAAGCTGAAATAAGCTTTTGTGGCTACATACTGCTATATACACACAAGAGATCAAAAATATCGATTCATTGACTATATTGATTATTGATTTTGTGATTTTTTTGTATAATAAAATAGAATTTATCACGTTATTCATTCATATATATATATATATCATGATATATTAAATTTTTTTTTTCTGCGGAGCTAATTAAGATACAATGGTTGTTATCGGCGATAAGACATAACCACTAATTCTAATTGCGCTAGAAAAAGGTAATTCCAGATAAAATTTTATTGAGTGACACTGGCCATATATTAGCGTATTTTAAGCTATTGATTGATTGATTTTATTGATTGTTTTTCTGCCGGTAAGACCCATTGACAGATGAATTTTAATGATATTTATAGATTACAATTTCTAAAATAGTAACTAATTAAATTCCAATAAAATATTTCATATATAATAATGCCAAAATATCGATTTTTTGTCTAATTAATGATTGATAATATATACTTTTTTTTTTTTACTTAAAAGTGATTTTTCACCTTATTAATTAAAATATTTATATAATGATAACATACTAAAATAAAAGATATGTAGCAGAGCAAAATAAGATACAATGGCTCTTACCGGTGATAATTCACTAATTCAAGCTGCATTATAAAAAGATGATTCCGGAAAAAAGTTAATGAGTGATACTGTCTATACTTTGACTTGTTCTGAGTCATTGATTGATTGATTGTGTTGATTTTCATCGCCGGTAAGAACCATTGACAGATAATTTTCATTATACATTTATCAAATAATAATAAAGAAATATTATTTTCCTTTATTTTCCAATTATTATTATTCTTTTTTATGGTTTTTAATTTTTATCGTTAAATTTTGTCATTACAACGTTAGATTGTATGACGCCTTACTTTTCCTAATTATTAATTAAGTAAGTGCTTACCCTATAATAAACAAAAAATATAGTAAATTGATAAAAAATAATGATTTGAAGAAATAAAAATTGACTTATAATGGTGTATGAACGAAACACATTTTCTCCACTTTTTCTCTATAATATATCACACATGAAATTTGATCATGAATTGAAAAATCTTTTAATCAATAAAATACAGACTATATCACTTTGAATTCTGTATCCTATTAAATATTAAAGAAATATTATTTTTCCTTATTTTCCGAACTGTTTTTTCCCTTTTTTGGAGAATTTATATCTTTATCGTTATATTTTGTCACTACAACGTTAGATTGTGTGACGCCTTAATTTTCTTAATTATTAATTAAGTAAGTACTTACCCTATAATAAACAAAAAATATAGTAAATTGATAAGAAATAACGATTTGAAGAAATAAAATTCGACCTAAAATAGTTTATGGATGAAACATTTTTTCCACTTTTTCTCTATAATATATCACACGAGAAATTTTATCATGAATTGAAAAATCTTTTAATCAATAAAATACAAACTATATCACTTTGAATTCTGAATCAAATTTAATATTAAAAAAATATTATTTTTCTTTATTTTCCGAATTTTTTTCCCTATTTTGAAAAATTTATAACTTTATCGTTAAATTTTGTCACTACAACGTTAGATTGTGTGACGCCTTACTTTTCCTAATTATTAATTAAGTAAGTACTTACCCTATAATAAAAAAAAATATAGTAAATTGATAAGAAATAACGATTTGAAGAAATAAAATTCGACTTAAAATAGTTTATGGATGAAAAATTTTTTCCACTTTTTCTCTATAATATATCACACAAGAAATTGGATCTAGAATTGAATAATCTTATATTCAATAAAATACAAACTATATCACTTTGAATTCTGAATCAAATTAAATAATAAAGAAATATTATTTTCCTTTATTTTCCAAATTATTATTATTCTTTTTTATGGTTTTTTATTTTTATCGTTAACTTTTGTCACTACAACGTTAGATTGTGTGGCTCCTTACTTTTCTTAATTATTATGAAGTAAGTATTTACCATAAAATAATCGAAAATTTAAGTGAAGTGTTCAATAATAGTGTTTCTAAGAATAAAAATTTGACTTAAAATAGATTATGGATGAAATATTTTTTCAAATGTTTCTCAATAATATATCGCAAAAGAAATTAAATCATGAATTGAAAAATCTTAAATGCAATAAATTACAAACTGTATCACTTTGAATTCTGATTCAAATAAAATAACAAAAAATATTATATTCCTTTATTTTCCAATTTTTTTTCTTTATTTTTTATGGTTTTTAATTTTTATCGTTAAATTTTGTCACTACAACGTTAGATTGTGTGACGCCTTACTTTTCTTAATTATTAATTAAGTAAGTACTTACCCTATAATAAACAAGAAATATAGTAAATTGATAAGAAATAACGATTTGAAGAAATAAAATTCGACTTAAAATAGTTTATGGATAAAATATTTTTTCAACTTTTTCTCTATAATATATTAATCAAGAAATTGGATCATGAATTGAAAAATCTTTTAATAAAAAAAATACAAACTATATTACTTTAAATTCTGAATCAAATTAAATAATAAAGAAATATTATTTTCCTTTATTATCCAAATTATTATTATTATTTTTTTATAGTTTCTAATTTTTATCGTTAAATTTTGTCACTACAACGTTAGATTGTGTGGCTCCTTACTTTTCTTAATTATTAATGAAGTAAGTATTTACCCTAAAATAATCGAAAAATATAGCGAAGTGTTGAAAAAGATTAATTTAAACATCGAAAATTTGACCTAAACAAGTTTATGGTCGAAACATTTTTTCCAGTGTTTCTCTATTATATATCACACAAGAAATTTTATCATAAACTGAAAAATCTTTTAATCAATAAATTACAAACTATATCACTTTGAATTCCGAATCAAATTAAATATTAAAGAAATATTATTTTTCTTTTATTTCCGAACTTTCTTTTCCCTATTTTGGAGAATTTATATCTTTATCGTTAAATTTTGTCATTACAACGTTAGATTGTGTGACGCCTTAATTTTTCTAATTATTAATTAAGTAAGTGCTTACCCTATAATAATTAAAAAATATAGTAAATTGATAAAAAATAATGATTTGAAGAAATAAAAATTGACTTATAATATTGTATGAACGAAACATTTTCTCAACTTTTTCTCTATAATATATCACACATGAAATTTGATCATGAATTGAAAAATCTTTTAATCAATAAAATACAGACTATATCACTTTGAATTCTGTATCAAATTAAATATTAAAGAAATATTATTTTTCTTTATTTTCCGAACTGTTTTTTCCCTTTTTTGGAGAATTTATATTTATATTTTTATATATTTTGTCACTACAACGTTAGATTGTGTGACGCCTTACTTTTCTTAATTATTAATTAAGTGAGTACTTACCCTATAATAAACAAAAAATATAGTAAATTGATAAGAAATAACGATTTAAAATTCGACCTAAAATAGTTTATGGTTGAAACATTTTTTCCACTTTTTCTCTATAATATATCACACGAGAAATTTTATCATGAATTGAAAAATCTTTTAATCAATAAAATACAAACTATATCACTTTGAATTCTGAATCAAATTTAATATTAAAGAAATATTATTTTACTTTATGTTCCGAATTTTTTTCCCTATTTTGAAAAATTGATAACTTTATCATTAAATTTTGTCACTACAACGTTAGATTGTGTGACGCCTTACTTTTCCTAATTATTAATTAAGTAAGTACTTACCCTATAATAAAAAAAAAATATAGTAAATTGATAAGAAATAACGATTTGAAGAAATAAAATTCGACTTAAAATAGTTTATGAATGAAACATTTTTTCCACTTTTTCTCTATAATATATCACACAAGAAATTGGATCATGAATTGAATAATCTTATATTCAATAAAATACAAACTATATCACTTTGAATTCTGAATTAAATTAAATAATAAAGAAATATTATTTTCCTTTATTTTCCAAATTATTATTATTCTTTTTTATGGTTTTTAATTTTTATCGTTAACTTTTGTCACTACAACGTAAGATTGTGTGGCTCCTTACTTTTCTTAATTATTATTAAAGTAAGTACTTACCATAAAATAATCAAAAATTTAAATGAAGTGTTCAATAATAGTGTTTCTAAGAATAAAAATTTGACTTAAAATAGATTATGGATGAAATGTTTTTTCAAATGTTTCTCTATAATATATCGCAAAAGAAATTAAATCATAAATTGAAAAATCTTAAATGCAATAAATTACAAACTATATCACTTTGAATTCTGATTCAAATAAAATAACAAAAAATATTATATTCCTTTATTTTCCAATTTTTTTTTCTTTATTTTTTATGGTTTTTAATTTTTATCGTTAAATTTTGTCACTACAACGTTAGATTGTGTGACGCCTTACTTTTCTTAATTATTAATTAAGTAAGTACTTACCCTATAATAAACAAGAAATATAGTAAATTGATAAGAAATAACGATTTGAAGAAATAAAATTCGACTTAAAATAGTTTATGGATAAAATATTTTTTCAACTTTTTCTCTATAATATATTATCCAAGAAATTGAATCATGAATTGAAAAATCTTTTAATAAAAAAAATACAAACTATATTACTTTGAATTCTGAATCAAATTAAATAATAAAGAAATATTATTTTCCTTTATTTTCCAAATTATTTTTATTCTTTTTAATGGTTTTTAATTTTTATCGTTATATTTTGTCACTACAACGTTAGATTGTGTGACGCCTTACTTTTCTTAAATATTAATTAAGTAAGTACTTACCCTATAATAAACAAAAAATATAGTAAATTGATAAGAAAAAACGATTTGAAGAAATAAAATTTGACCTAAACAAGTTTATGGTCGAAACATTTTTTCCAGTGTTTCTCTATAATATACCACACAAGAAATTTTATCATAAAATGAAAAATTTTTTAATCAATAAATTACAAACTATATAACTTTGAATTCCGAATCAAATTAAATATTAAAGAAATATTATTTTTCTTTATTTTCCGAACTTTCTTTTCCCTATTTTGGAGAATTTATATCTTTATCGTTAAATTTTGTCATTACAACGTTAGATTGTGTGACGCCTTAATTTTTCTAATTATTAATTAAGTAAGTACTTACCCTATAATAAAAAAAAAATATAGTAAATTGATAAGAAATAACGATTTGAAGAAATAAAATTCGACTTAAAATAGTTTATGGATGAAAAATTTTTTCCACTTTTTCTCAATAATATATCACACAAGAAATTGGATCTAGAATTGAATAATCTTATATTCAATAAAATACAAACTATATCACTTTGAATTCTGAATCAAATTAAATAATAAAGAAATATTATTTTCCTTTATTTTCCAAATTATTATTATTCTTTTTTATGGTTTTTTATTTTTATCGTTAACTTTTGTCACTACAACGTTAGATTGTGTGGCTCCTTACTTTTCTTAATTATTAATGAAGTAAGTATTTACCATAAAATAATCGAAAATTTAAGTGAAGTGTTCAATAATAGTGTTTCTAAGAATAAAAATTTGACTTAAAATAGATTATGGATGAAATATTTTTTCAAATGTTTCTCAATAATATATCGCAAAAGAAATTAAATCATGAATTGAAAAATCTTAAATGCAATAAATTACAAACTGTATCACTTTGAATTCTGATTCAAATAAAATAACAAAAAATATTATATTCCTTTATTTTCCAATTTTTTTTCTTTATTTTTTATGGTTTTTAATTTTTATCGTTAAATTTTGTCACTACAACGTTAGATTGTGTGACGCCTTACTTTTCTTAATTATTAATTAAGTAAGTACTTACCCTATAATAAACAAGAAATATAGTAAATTGATAAGAAATAACGATTTGAAGAAATAAAATTCGACTTAAAATAGTTTATGGATAAAATATTTTTTCAACTTTTTCTCTATAATATATTAATCAAGAAATTGGATCATGAATTGAAAAATCTTTTAATAAAAAAAATACAAACTATATTACTTTAAATTCTGAATCAAATTAAATAATAAAGAAATATTATTTTCCTTTATTATCCAAATTATTATTATTATTTTTTTATAGTTTCTAATTTTTATCGTTAAATTTTGTCACTACAACGTTAGATTGTGTGGCTCCTTACTTTTCTTAATTATTAATGAAGTAAGTATTTACCCTAAAATAATCGAAAAATATAGTGAAGTGTTGAAAAAGATTAATTTAAACATCGAAAATTTGACCTAAACAAGTTTATGGTCGAAACATTTTTTCCAGTGTTTCTCTATTATATATCACACAAGAAATTTTATCATAAACTGAAAAATCTTTTAATCAATAAATTACAAACTATATCACTTTGAATTCCGAATCAAATTAAATATTAAAGAAATATTATTTTTCTTTTATTTCCGAACTTTCTTTTCCCTATTTTGGAGAATTTATATCTTTATCGTTAAATTTTGTCATGACAACGTTAGATTGTGTGACGCCTTAATTTTTCTAATTATTAATTAAGTAAGTGCTTACCCTATAATAATTAAAAAATATAGTAAATTGATAAAAAATAATGATTTGAAGAAATAAAAATTGACTTATAATATTGTATGAACGAAACATTTTCTCAACTTTTTCTCTATAATATATCACACATGAAATTTGATCATGAATTGAAAAATCTTTTAATCAATAAAATACAGACTATATCACTTTGAATTCTGTATCCTATTAAATATTAAAGAAATATTATTTTTCTTTATTTTCCGAACTGTTTTTTCCCTTTTTTGGAGAATTTATATTTATATTTTTATATATTTTGTCACTACAACGTTAGATTGTGTGACGCCTTACTTTTCTTAATTATTAATTAAGTGAGTACTTACCCTATAATAAACAAAAAATATAGTAAATTGATAAGAAATAACGATTTAAAATTCGACCTAAAATAGTTTATGGTTGAAACATTTTTTCCACTTTTTCTCTATAATATATCACACGAGAAATTTTATCATGAATTGAAAAATCTTTTAATCAATAAAATACAAACTATATCACTTTGAATTCTGAATCAAATTTAATATTAAAGAAATATTATTTTACTTTATGTTCCGAATTTTTTTCCCTATTTTGAAAAATTTATAACTTTATCATTAAATTTTGTCACTACAACGTTAGATTGTGTGACGCCTTACTTTTCCTAATTATTAATTAAGTAAGTACTTACCCTATAATAAAAAAAAAATATAGTAAATTGATAAGAAATAACGATTTGAAGAAATAAAATTCGACTTAAAATAGTTTATGGATGAAACATTTTTTCCACTTTTTCTCTATAATATATCACACAAGAAATTGGATCATGAATTGAATAATCTTATATTCAATAAAATACAAACTATATCACTTTGAATTCTGAATTAAATTAAATAATAAAGAAATATTATTTTCCTTTATTTTCCAAATTATTATTATTCTTTTTTATGGTTTTTTATTTTTATCGTTAACTTTTGTCACTACAACGTAAGATTGTGTGGCTCCTTACTTTTCTTAATTATTAATAAAGTAAGTACTTACCATAAAATAATCAAAAATTTAAATGAAGTGTTCAATAATAGTGTTTCTAAGAATAAAAATTTGACTTAAAATAGATTATGGATGAAATGTTTTTTCAAATGTTTCTCTATAATATATCGCAAAAGAAATTAAATCATGAATTGAAAAATCTTAAATGCAATAAATTACAAACTATATCACTTTGAATTCTGATTCAAATAAAATAACAAAAAATATTATATTCCTTTATTTTCCAATTTTTTTTTTCTTTATTTTTTATGGTTTTTAATTTTTATCGTTAAATTTTGTCACTACAACGTTAGATTGTGTGACGCCTTACTTTTCTTAATTATTAATTAAGTAAGTACTTACCCTATAATAAACAAGAAATATAGTAAATTGATAAGAAATAACGATTTGAAGAAATAAAATTCGACTTAAAATAGTTTATGGATAAAATATTTTTTCAACTTTTTCTCTATAATATATTATCCAAGAAATTGAATCATGAATTGAAAAATCTTTTAATAAAAAAAATACAAACTATATTACTTTGAATTCTGAATCAAATTAAATAATAAAGAAATATTATTTTCCTTTATTTTCCAAATTATTTTTATTCTTTTTAATGGTTTTTAATTTTTATCGTTATATTTTGTCACTACAACGTTAGATTGTGTGACGCCTTACTTTTCTTAAATATTAATTAAGTAAGTACTTACCCTATAATAAACAAAAAATATAGTAAATTGATAAGAAAAAACGATTTGAAGAAATAAAATTTGACCTAAACAAGTTTATGGTCGAAACATTTTTTCCAGTGTTTCTCTATAATATACCACACAAGAAATTTTATCATAAACTGAAAAATCTTTTAATCAATAAATTACAAACTATATAACTTTGAATTCCGAATCAAATTAAATATTAAAGAAATATTATTTTTCTTTATTTTCCGAACTTTCTTTTCCCTATTTTGGAGAATTTATATCTTTATCGTTAAATTTTGTCATTACAACGTTAGATTGTGTGACGCCTTAATTTTTCTAATTATTAATTAAGTAAGTACTTACCCTATAATAAAAAAAAATATAGTAAATTGATAAGAAATAACGATTTGAAGAAATAAAATTCGACTTAAAATAGTTTATGGATGAAAAATTTTTTCCACTTTTTCTCTATAATATATCACACAAGAAATTGGATCTAGAATTGAATAATCTTATATTCAATAAAATACAAACTATATCACTTTGAATTCTGAATCAAATTAAATAATAAAGAAATATTATTTTCCTTTATTTTCCAAATTATTATTATTCTTTTTTATGGTTTTTTATTTTTATCGTTAACTTTTGTCACTACAACGTTAGATTGTGTGGCTCCTTACTTTTCTTAATTATTAATGAAGTAAGTATTTACCATAAAATAATCGAAAATTTAAGTGAAGTGTTCAATAATAGTGTTTCTAAGAATAAAAATTTGACTTAAAATAGATTATGGATGAAATATTTTTTCAAATGTTTCTCAATAATATATCGCAAAAGAAATTAAATCATGAATTGAAAAATCTTAAATGCAATAAATTACAAACTGTATCACTTTGAATTCTGATTCAAATAAAATAACAAAAAATATTATATTCCTTTATTTTCCAATTTTTTTTCTTTATTTTTTATGGTTTTTAATTTTTATCGTTAAATTTTGTCACTACAACGTTAGATTGTGTGACGCCTTACTTTTCTTAATTATTAATTAAGTAAGTACTTACCCTATAATAAACAAGAAATATAGTAAATTGATAAGAAATAACGATTTGAAGAAATAAAATTCGACTTAAAATAGTTTATGGATAAAATATTTTTTCAACTTTTTCTCTATAATATATTAATCAAGAAATTGGATCATGAATTGAAAAATCTTTTAATAAAAAAAATACAAACTATATTACTTTAAATTCTGAATCAAGTTGAATAATAATTTAATGCTGTATAATATTTATAGACCTCCAGGTTCTAACAAACTTTTATTCATAAAAGAATTAAAAGAGTGTATTTTAAAAAATAATGAAAGTAATTGTGTGATTTTAGGTGATATAAATTTAAATTTGTTAGATCAAAATGATAATATTGTACAAAAATATGAAAATAAAATGGCAAAATATGGTTATCTAAAAATTGTTAATGATGTTACAAGGGAGGAATGTACAATACTAGGAAATTATTCAGCTACTTGTATTGATCATATTTTTGTTAAATTAAATAATTTGTTTGAAATTGATAATAGTTTTATAATTAAAAGTAAAATCACCGATCATTATATGACTGGTTGTATATTGAGTACTAATTTAATTAATAATAATTGTAATGAAAAAGTAAAAATTAAAAATTTAAAAAAATTCAGAAATATGATTTGTAATTATGATTGG
The DNA here is from genome assembly GCA_949318235.1 of Ecdyonurus torrentis. NCBI lineage: Eukaryota > Metazoa > Arthropoda > Insecta > Ephemeroptera > Heptageniidae > Ecdyonurus > Ecdyonurus torrentis. Next base: position 7,336,848 of record OX439135.1, read on the forward strand.
AGTATATGTAATAATATTAATTGTCCAAATGAATTATATAATCATATTGTAACAGTTTTTCGAAATATAAGTGATAAATGTGAAAGTGAAAAATTATTAAATAGCAAGAATAGAAGATTAAATAATGTGTGGTGTACTGATGAAATAAAATTTCTTATGAAAGATAGAGACAAATATTTTCAAAAATTTAAAAACTCATTACATATGCCTGAATATAGAATTAGATATAAAAAATTAAGAAACAAAATAAATTTTTTAATAAATAAAGAAAAAAATAATTATTATCATTCTAAATTTGTTGAAATTGCTGGTGATATAAGAAAATCTTGGTGTTTTATTAATCAAATATTAGGGAAAGAAAATCTTAATATTGATAATATTATTATTAAATATATGTCTGATGTAAGTTCTATCAAAGATATTGCTAATAATTTTGTAAATCATTTTGTAAATTCAATTGAAGATGTAAAGATTAATTGTAATTTAATATTAAGTGAAAATTCGCTTAAATTTAATAGTAATTTACAATCAATGTATCTACCAAAATTAAATGAGAAACGAGCAGTTTATATTATTAATTTATTAAGTAAGAAAAAAGGACCAGGTCATGATAATATAGGTGTTCAGGATATTTTATTTGGTGGCGAATCATTAATTCAATATTTAATAAGATTAACAAATATGTGTATTGAAAGCTCAGTATATCCTGATAATCTAAAATTATCATTGATAAGGCCAATTTATAAAGGTGGGGATCATAAACTATATAATAATTTTAGACCAGTTGCTGTATCTGCTTTTGTTGATAAATTTATACAAAAACATATTGAATTATTATTGTCTGATTATTTAGAAGAATTCAATATTATAAATAAAAATCAATATGCCTATCAAAAAAAAAAGGGTACAGCAAAATGTCTATATGATGTTTCCAATTTTATAAATGAAGAATTAGAAAAAGGGCATCATGTTCTTTGTTTATTTGTTGATTATTCCAAAGCATTTGACACTATAGACCATGACTTATTGTTAAAAGATTTAGAAGAAATTGGAATACGAGGACCAACATTAATGTTAATTGCGAATATTATAAAAAATAGACAAGTTGCTGTCAAAATTAAAAATATTGTAAGTGAAATTAAAATAATAAAATGCGGTATAATACAAGGAGGGGTCTTAAGTGCTAAATTCTTTATAATTTATGTTAACAAAATTTTTAATTTACTAAAATATTGTAAAGCAAAAATGTTTGCCGATGATTTACTTATGATAGCGGCTCATAGTAACTTTGAAGTTGCAAATAAAATGTTACAAAATGATTTTGATTCAGTTTTGGAATGGTCGCATGATAGGAAAATATTAATTAATAGGAAAAAAACAAAAGTTATGCACATTTTTAATAAGTATACATATACTATGCAAAATATTCAATTAAGAGCTCATACTAATAAGTGTTTACATAATTTTACTTTAAATTGTAATTGTGAGTTTGTAGAACAAGTAAATAATTATAATTACTTAGGAGCTATTATTGATCAAACATTTGATTGGGATTTGCATATTATGCAACTGTTAAATAAATTGAGATCTGCAATTTTTAAATTAAAAACAGTAAGATCATATGTGAATGAACAGACGATGAGACAATTATATTTTTCTTTTGTACATCCACATATATTATACGGTTTATTATCTTATGGTTGTACTAAATCAGGTAAATTATGGGAATTGAAAAAAATGCAAATAAGAATATTAAAAATTTTAAAAAAAGGAAATAAGCTAAAAAGTGATCTTGAATATTTTAAGTACTTTAAGATATTGCCAATAGAAGAAATGTTTAAATGTTCTTTTATTTGTGAAAATTATTTTGAAAATTCTCATGGTATACCGAGAACTCATATTTATAGTACCAGAACAGCAGTGACCAATCCTTTATTTGTACCAAAAATTGTAAATAGATTCACTGAAAGGACAAAAAAATTTTTACTTCCTAAATTATGGAATCAAATTCCATCAGAATTAAAAAGTTTTGCAAATAAAAATGAAACGAAATTTAATATGAAAAAATTCTTTCTTGATAATTTATAAAATGTTGAACAATTTTTTGCTGTTTGTATTGATTAATGATGATTAATTTTTGCTTCTTGTATTATAAAAATACTTCTCTTAAATGAAAAAAAAAAAAAAAAAAAAAAAAAAAAAATGTTTTTGTGTAAATACGTACTTTATTTGCTTTTGAAATATATATAATAAAAAATATGTATATGTAGTAATATAATATAATAAGACACGATTGTGTAACAATAAATGAACCAACCGATAAGGCTATGCCTTGGTTGGACTTTGTATATTTGTGTGTTTGAAAAAATAAAAAAAAAAAAAAAAAAAAAAAAAAAAAAAAAAAATTAAATAATAAAGAAATATTATTTTCCTTTATTATCCAAATTATTATTATTATTTTTTTATAGTTTCTAATTTTTATCGTTAAATTTTGTCACTACAACGTTAGATTGTGTGGCTCCTTACTTTTCTTAATTATTAATGAAGTAAGTATTTACCCTAAAATAATCGAAAAATATAGCGAAGTGTTGAAAAAGATTAATTTAAACATCGAAAATTTGACCTAAACAAGTTTATGGTCGAAACATTTTTTCCAGTGTTTCTCTATTATATATCACACAAGAAATTTTATCATAAACTGAAAAATCTTTTAATCAATAAATTACAAACTATATCACTTTGAATTCCGAATCAAATTAAATATTAAAGAAATATTATTTTTCTTTTATTTCCGAACTTTCTTTTCCCTATTTTGGAGAATTTATATCTTTATCGTTAAATTTTGTCATTACAACGTTAGATTGTGTGACGCCTTAATTTTTCTAATTATTAATTAAGTAAGTGCTTACCCTATAATAATTAAAAAATATAGTAAATTGATAAAAAATAATGATTTGAAGAAATAAAAATTGACTTATAATATTGTATGAACGAAACATTTTCTCAACTTTTTCTCTATAATATATCACACATGAAATTTGATCATGAATTGAAAAATCTTTTAATCAATAAAATACAGACTATATCACTTTGAATTCTGTATCCTATTAAATATTAAAGAAATATTATTTTTCTTTATTTTCCGAACTGTTTTTTCCCTTTTTTGGAGAATTTATATTTATATTTTTATATATTTTGTCACTACAACGTTAGATTGTGTGACGCCTTACTTTTCTTAATTATTAATTAAGTGAGTACTTACCCTATAATAAACAAAAAATATAGTAAATTGATAAGAAATAACGATTTAAAATTCGACCTAAAATAGTTTATGGTTGAAACATTTTTTCCACTTTTTCTCTATAATATATCACACGAGAAATTTTATCATGAATTGAAAAATCTTTTAATCAATAAAATACAAACTATATCACTTTGAATTCTGAATCAAATTTAATATTAAAGAAATATTATTTTACTTTATGTTCCGAATTTTTTTCCCTATTTTGAAAAATTGATAACTTTATCATTAAATTTTGTCACTACAACGTTAGATTGTGTGACGCCTTACTTTTCCTAATTATTAATTAAGTAAGTACTTACCCTATAATAAAAAAAAAATATAGTAAATTGATAAGAAATAACGATTTGAAGAAATAAAATTCGACTTAAAATAGTTTATGAATGAAACATTTTTTCCACTTTTTCTCTATAATATATCACACAAGAAATTGGATCATGAATTGAATAATCTTATATTCAATAAAATACAAACTATATCACTTTGAATTCTGAATTAAATTAAATAATAAAGAAATATTATTTTCCTTTATTTTCCAAATTATTATTATTCTTTTTTATGGTTTTTAATTTTTATCGTTAACTTTTGTCACTACAACGTAAGATTGTGTGGCTCCTTACTTTTCTTAATTATTAATAAAGTAAGTACTTACCATAAAATAATCAAAAATTTAAATGAAGTGTTCAATAATAGTGTTTCTAAGAATAAAAATTTGACTTAAAATAGATTATGGATGAAATGTTTTTTCAAATGTTTCTCTATAATATATCGCAAAAGAAATTAAATCATGAATTGAAAAATCTTAAATGCAATAAATTACAAACTATATCACTTTGAATTCTGATTCAAATAAAATAACAAAAAATATTATATTCCTTTATTTTCCAATTTTTTTTTCTTTATTTTTTATGGTTTTTAATTTTTATCGTTAAATTTTGTCACTACAACGTTAGATTGTGTGACGCCTTACTTTTCTTAATTATTAATTAAGTAAGTACTTACCCTATAATAAACAAGAAATATAGTAAATTGATAAGAAATAACGATTTGAAGAAATAAAATTCGACTTAAAATAGTTTATGGATAAAATATTTTTTCAACTTTTTCTCTATAATATATTAATCAAGAAATTGAATCATGAATTGAAAAATCTTTTAATAAAAAAAATACAAACTATATTACTTTGAATTCTGAATCAAATTAAATAATAAAGAAATATTATTTTCCTTTATTTTCCAAATTATTTTTATTCTTTTTAATGGTTTTTAATTTTTATCTTTATATTTTGTCACTACAACGTTAGATTGTGTGAAGCCTTACTTTTCTTAAATATTAATTAAGTAAGTACTTACCCTATAATAAACAAAAAATATAGTAAATTGATAAGAAAAAACGATTTGAAGAAATAAAATTTGACCTAAACAAGTTTATGGTCGAAACATTTTTTCCAGTGTTTCTCTATAATATACCACACAAGAAATTTTATCATAAAATGAAAAATCTTTTAATCAATAAATTACAAACTATATAACTTTGAATTCCGAATCAAATTAAATATTAAAGAAATATTATTTTTCTTTATTTTCCGAACTTTCTTTTCCTTATTTTGGAGAATTTATATCTTTATCGTTAAATTTTGTCATTACAACGTTAGATTGTGTGACGCCTTAATTTTTCTAATTATTAATTAAGTAAGTACTTACCCTATAATAAAAAAAAAATATAGTAAATTGATAAGAAATAACGATTTGAAGAAATAAAATTCGACTTAAAATAGTTTATGGATGAAAAATTATTTCCACTTTTTCTCTATAATATATCACACAAGAAATTGGATCTAGAATTGAATAATCTTACATTCAATAAAATACAAACTATATCACTTTGAATTCTGAATCAAATTAAATAATAAAGAAATATTATTTTCCTTTATTTTCCAAATTATTATTATTCTTTTTTATGGTTTTTTATTTTTATCGTTAACTTTTGTCACTACAACGTTAGATTGTGTGGCTCCTTACTTTTCTTAATTATTAATGAAGTAAGTATTTACCATAAAATAATCGAAAATTTAAGTGAAGTGTTCAATAATAGTGTTTCTAAGAATAAAAATTTGACTTAAAATAGATTATGGATGAAATATTTTTTCAAATGTTTCTCAATAATATATCGCAAAAGAAATTAAATCATGAATTGAAAAATCTTAAATGCAATAAATTACAAACTGTATCACTTTGAATTCTGATTCAAATAAAATAACAAAAAATATTATATTCCTTTATTTTCCAATTTTTTTTCTTTATTTTTTATGGTTTTTAATTTTTATCGTTAAATTTTGTCACTACAACGTTAGATTGTGTGACGCCTTACTTTTCTTAATTATTAATTAAGTAAGTACTTACCCTATAATAAACAAGAAATATAGTAAATTGATAAGAAATAACGATTTGAAGAAATAAAATTCGACTTAAAATAGTTTATGGATAAAATATTTTTTCAACTTTTTCTCTATAATATATTAATCAAGAAATTGGATCATGAATTGAAAAATCTTTTAATAAAAAAAATACAAACTATATTACTTTAAATTCTGAATCAAATTAAATAATAAAGAAATATTATTTTCCTTTATTATCCAAATTATTATTATTATTTTTTTATAGTTTCTAATTTTTATCGTTAAATTTTGTCACTACAACGTTAGATTGTGTGGCTCCTTACTTTTCTTAATTATTAATGAAGTAAGTATTTACCCTAAAATAATCGAAAAATATAGCGAAGTGTTGAAAAAGATTAATTTAAACATCGAAAATTTGACCTAAACAAGTTTATGGTCGAAACATTTTTTCCAGTGTTTCTCTATTATATATCACACAAGAAATTTTATCATAAACTGAAAAATCTTTTAATCAATAAATTACAAACTATATCACTTTGAATTCCGAATCAAATTAAATATTAAAGAAATATTATTTTTCTTTTATTTCCGAACTTTCTTTTCCCTATTTTGGAGAATTTATATCTTTATCGTTAAATTTTGTCATTACAACGTTAGATTGTGTGACGCCTTAATTTTTCTAATTATTAATTAAGTAAGTGCTTACCCTATAATAATTAAAAAATATAGTAAATTGATAAAAAATAATGATTTGAAGAAATAAAAATTGACTTATAATATTGTATGAACGAAACATTTTCTCAACTTTTTCTCTATAATATATCACACATGAAATTTGATCATGAATTGAAAAATCTTTTAATCAATAAAATACAGACTATATCACTTTGAATTCTGTATCCTATTAAATATTAAAGAAATATTATTTTTCTTTATTTTCCGAACTGTTTTTTCCCTTTTTTGGAGAATTTATATTTATATTTTTATATATTTTGTCACTACAACGTTAGATTGTGTGACGCCTTACTTTTCTTAATTATTAATTAAGTGAGTACTTACCCTATAATAAACAAAAAATATAGTAAATTGATAAGAAATAACGATTTAAAATTCGACCTAAAATAGTTTATGGTTGAAACATTTTTTCCACTTTTTCTCTATAATATATCACACGAGAAATTTTATCATGAATTGAAAAATCTTTTAATCAATAAAATACAAACTATATCACTTTGAATTCTGAATCAAATTTAATATTAAAGAAATATTATTTTACTTTATGTTCCGAATTTTTTTCCCTATTTTGAAAAATTGATAACTTTATCATTAAATTTTGTCACTACAACGTTAGATTGTGTGACGCCTTACTTTTCCTAATTATTAATTAAGTAAGTACTTACCCTATAATAAAAAAAAAATATAGTAAATTGATAAGAAATAACGATTTGAAGAAATAAAATTCGACTTAAAATAGTTTATGAATGAAACATTTTTTCCACTTTTTCTCTATAATATATCACACAAGAAATTGGATCATGAATTGAATAATCTTATATTCAATAAAATACAAACTATATCACTTTGAATTCTGAATTAAATTAAATAATAAAGAAATATTATTTTCCTTTATTTTCCAAATTATTATTATTCTTTTTTATGGTTTTTAATTTTTATCGTTAACTTTTGTCACTACAACGTAAGATTGTGTGGCTCCTTACTTTTCTTAATTATTAATAAAGTAAGTACTTACCATAAAATAATCAAAAATTTAAATGAAGTGTTCAATAATAGTGTTTCTAAGAATAAAAATTTGACTTAAAATAGATTATGGATGAAATGTTTTTTCAAATGTTTCTCTATAATATATCGCAAAAGAAATTAAATCATGAATTGAAAAATCTTAAATGCAATAAATTACAAACTATATCACTTTGAATTCTGATTCAAATAAAATAACAAAAAATATTATATTCCTTTATTTTCCAATTTTTTTTTCTTTATTTTTTATGGTTTTTAATTTTTATCGTTATATTTTGTCACTACAACGTTAGATTGTGTGACGCCTTACTTTTCTTAAATATTAATTAAGTAAGTACTTACCTTATAATAAACAAAAAATATAGTAAATTGATAAAAAAAATAATGATTTGAGTAAATAAAAATTTACTTATAATAGTGTACGGATGAAACATTTTTTCCAATTTTTCTCTATAATATATCACACAAGAAATTTTATCATAAAATGAGAAATCTTTAAATCGATAAATTACAAACTATATCACATTGAATTCTGATTCAAATTAAATATTAAAGAAATATTATTTTTCTGTGTTTTCCGAAATTTTTTTTCCCTTTTTTGGAGAATTTATTACTTTATCGGTAAATTTTGTCACTACAACGTTAGATTGTGTGACGCCTTACTTTTCTTAATTATTAATTAAGTAAGTACTTACTCTATAATAAACAAAAAATATAGTAAATTGATAAAAAAAATAATAATTGGAGGAAATAAAAATTGACTTATAATATAGTGTATGGATGATATATTTTTTCCACTTTTTCTCTATAATATATCACACAAGAAATTGGATCATGAATTGAAAAATCTTTTAATTAATAAAATACAACCTATATCACATTGAATTCTGAATCAAATTAAATATTAAAGAAATATTATTTTTCTTTATTCTCCAAATTATTTTTCTCCTTTTTTATGGTTTTTATATTTTTATCGTTAAATTTTGTCACTACAACGTTAGATTGTGTGATGCCTTACTATTCTTAATTATTAATTAAATAAGGACATCCCATAAAATAATCGAAAATTAGAGTGAACTGTTCAATAATAGTTTTCTAGGAATAAAAATTTGACTTAAAATAGATTATGGATGAAATATTTTTTCCAATGTTTCTGTATAATATATCGCACAAGAAATTAAAAAATTAATTGAAAAATCTTTAATGCAATAAATTACAAACTATATCACTTTGAATTCTGATTCAAATTAAATATTAAAGAAATATTATTTTTTTTTTGTTTTACGAACTTTTTTTTCCCTTTTTTGGAGAATTTACATCTTTATCGTTAAATTTTGTCATTACAACGTTAGATTGTGTGACGCCTTACTTTTGTAAATTATTAATTAAGTAAGTACTTACCGTATAATAAACTAAAAATATAGTAAATTGATAAGAAATAACGATTTGAAGAAATAAAATTCGACCTAAAAAGGATTATGGATGAAATTTTTTTTCCACTTTTTCTCTATAATATTTCACGCAAGAAATTTGATCATGAATCGAAAAATCTTTTAATCAATAAAATACAATTTATATCTTTTTGAATTCTAAATCAAATTAAATATTAAAGAAATATTATTTTTCTTTATTTTCCGAACTTTTTTTCCTTTTTTGGAGAATTTACATCTTTATTGTTAAATTTTGTCACTACAACGTTAGATTGTGTGACGCCTTACTTTTCCTAATTATTAATTAAGTAAGTGCTTACCCTATAGTAATTAAAAAATATATTAAATTGATGAGAAATAATGATTTGAGGAAATAAAATTCGACTTAAAATAGTGTACGGATGAAACATTTTTTCCACTTTTTCTCTATAATATATCACACAAGAATTTTGATCATTATTTGAAAACTCTTTTAATCAATAGAATACAAACTATATCACTTTAGATTCTGTATCCTATAAAATATTAAAGAAATATTATTTTTCTTTCTTTTCCGAAATATTTTTTTCCTTTTCAATGGATTTCAAATTTTTATTGTTAAATTTTGTCACTACAACGTTAGATTGTGTGGCTCCTTACTTTTCTTAATTATTAATTAAGTAAGTACTTACCGTATAATAAACTAAAAATATAGTAAATTGATAAGAAATAACTTTTGAAGAAATAAAATTCGACCTAAATAGATGATGGATGAAACATTTTTTCCACTTTTTCTCTATAATATATCACACATGAAATTTGATCATGAATTGAAAAATCTTTTAATCAATAAATTACAAACTATATCACTTTGAATTCTGAATCAAATTAAATATTAAAGAAATATTATTTTTCTTTATTTTCCGAACTGTTTTTCCCCTTTTTTAGAGAATTTATATCTTTATCGTTAAATTTTGTCACTACAACGTAAGATTGTGTGACGCCTTTCTTTTCTTAATTATTGATTAAGTAAGTACTTACTCTATAATAAACAAAAAATAAAGTAAATTGATAAAAAAATAATATTTGGAGGAAATAAAAATTGACTTATAATAGTGTATGGATGAAATATTTTTTCCACTTTTTCTCTATAATATATCACACAAGAAATTGAATCATGAATTGAAAAATCTTTTAATCAAAAAAATACAAACTATATCACTTTGAATTCTGAATCAAATTAATTATTAAAGAAATATTATTTTCCTTTATTTTCCGAACTTTTTTTCCCCTTTTTAGGAGAATTTATATCTTTATCGTTAAATTTTGTCATTACAACGTTAGATTGTGTGACGCCTTACTTTTCCTAATTATTAATTAAGTAAGTGCTTACCCTATAGTAATTAAAAAATATAGTAAATTGATGAGAAATAATGATTTGAGGAAATAAAATTCGACTTAAAATAGTGTACGGATGAAACATTTTTTCCACTTTTTCTCTATAATATATCACACAAGAAATTTGATCATTAATTGAAAAATCTTTTAATCAATAGGATACAAACTATATCACTTTAGATTCTGTATCCTATAAAATATTAAAGAAATATTATATTTCTTACTTTTCCGAAATATTTTTTTCCTTTTCAATGGATTTCAAATTTTTATAGTTAAATTTTGTCACTACAACGTTAGATTGTGTGGCTCCTTACTTTTCTTAATTATTAATTAAGTAAGTACTTACCGTATAATAAACTAAAAATATAGTAAATTGATAAGAAATAACGATTTGAAGAAATAAAATTCGACCTAAATAGATGATGGATGAAACATTTTTTCCACTTTTTCTCTATAATATATTACACATGAAATTTGATCATGAATTGAAAAATCTTTTAATCAATAAATTACAAACTATATCACTTTGAATTCTTAATCAAATTAAATATTAAAGAAATATTATTTTTCTTTATTTTCCGAACTGTTTTTCCCCTTTTTTGGAGAATTTATATCTTTATCGTTAAATTTTGTCACTACAACGTAAGATTGTGTGACGCCTTACTTTTCTTAATTATTGATTAAGTAAGTACTTACCATATAATAAACAAAAAATATAGTAAATTGTTAAGAAATAACGATTTGAAGAAATAAAATTTAACTTAAAATAGTTTATGGATGAAACATTTTTTCCACTTTTTCTCTATAATATATCACACAAGAAATTTGATCATGAATTGAAAAATCCTTTAGTCAATAAAATACAAACTATATCACTTTGAATTCTGAATCAAATTAAATATTAAAGAAATATTATTTTTCTTTATTTTCCGAACTTTTTTTCCCTTTTTTGGAGAATTTATATCTTTATCGTTAAATTTTGTCACTACAACGTTAGATTGTGTGACGCCTTACTTTTCTTTATTATAAATTAAGTAAGTACTTACCTTATAATAAACAAAAAATATAGTAAATTGATAAAAAAAATAATGATTTGAGTAAATATAAATTTACTTATAATAGTGTACGGATGAAACATTTTTTCCAATTTTTCTCTATAATATATCACACAAGAAATTTTATCATAAAATGAAAAATCTTTAAATCGATAAATTACAAACTATATCACATTGAATTCTGATGCAAATTAAATATTAAAGAAATATTATTTTTCTGTGTTTTCCGAACTTTTTTTTTTCCATTTTTGGAGAATTTATTACTTTATCGGTAAATTTTGTCACTACAACGTTAGATTGTGTGACGCCTTACTTTTCTTAATTATTAATTAAGTAAGTACTTACTCTATAATAAACAAAAAATATAGTAAATTGATAAAAAAAATAATAATTGGAGGAAATAAAAATTGACTTATAATAGTGTATTGATGAAATATTTTTTCCACTTTTTCTCTATAATATATCACACAAGAAATTGGATCATGAATTGAAAAATCTTTTAATTAATAAAATACAACCTATATCACATTGAATTCTGAATCAAATTAAATATTAAAGAAATATTATTTTTCTTTATTTTCTGAACTTCTTTTTTCCCCTTTTTTAGAGATTTTATAGTTTTATCGTTAAATTTTGTGATTACAACGTTAGATTGTGTGGCTCCTTACTTTTCTTTATTATAAATTAAGTAAGTACTTACCCTATAATAAACAAGAAATATAGTAAATTGATAAGAAATAACGATTTGAAGAAATAAAATACGACCTAAAATAGTTTATGGATGAAACATTTTTTCCACTTTTTCTCTATAATATATTAAACAAGAAATTGGAACATGAATTGAAAAATCTTTTAATAAAAAAATACAAACTATATTACTTTGAATTCTGAATCAAATTAAATATTAAAGAAATATTATTTTCCTTTATTCTCCAAATTATTTTTCTCCTTTTTTATGGTTTTTATATTTTTATCGTTAAATTTTGTCACTACAACGTTAGATTGTGTGATGCCTTACTATTCTTAATTATTAATTAAATAAGGACATCCCATAAAATAATCGAAAATTAGAGTGAACTGTTCAATAATAGTTTTCTAGGAATAAAAATTTGACTTAAAATAGATTATGGATGAAATATTTTTTCCAATGATTCTGTATAATATATCGCACAAGAAATTAAAAAATGAATTGAAAAATCTTTAATGCAATAAATTACAAACTATATCACTTTGAATTCTGATTCAAATTAAATATTAAAGAAATATTATTTTTTTTTTGTTTTACGAACTTTTTTTTCCCTTTTTTGGAGAATTTACATCTTTATCGTTAAATTTTGTCATTACAACGTTAGATTGTGTGACGCCTTACTTTTGTAAATTATTAATTAAGTAAGTACTTACCGTATAATAAACTAAAAATATAGTAAATTGATAAGAAATAACGATTTGGAAAAATAAAATTCGACCTAAAATAGATTATGGATGAAATTTTTTTTCCACTTTTTCTCTATAATATTTCACGCAAGAAATTTGATCATGAATTGAAAAATCTTTTAATCAATAAAATACAAACTATATCTTTTTGAATTCTGAATCAAATTAAATATTAAAAAAATATTATTTTTCTTTATTTTCCGAACTTTTTTTTCCCATTTTTGGAGAATTTACATCTTTATCGTTAAATTTTGTCACTACAACGTTAGATTGTGTGACGCCTTACTTTTCCTAATTATTAATTAAGTAAGTGCTTACCCTATAGTAATTAAAAAATATAGTAAATTGATGAGAAATAATGATTTGAGGAAATAAAATTCGACTTAAAATAGTGTACGGATGAAACATTTTTTCCACTTTTTCTCTATAATATATCACACAAGAATTTTGATCATTAATTGAAAAATCTTTTAATCAATAGAATACAAACTATATCACTTTAGATTCTGTATCCTATAAAATATTAAAGAAATATTATTTTTCTTTCTTTTCCGAAATATTTTTTTCCTTTTCAATGGATTTCAAATTTTTATTGTTAAATTTTGTCACTACAACGTTAGATTGTGTGGCTCCTTACTTTTCTTAATTAATAATTAAGTAAGTACTTACCGTATAATAAACTAAAAATATAATAAATTGATAAGAAATAACGATTTGAAGAAATAAAATTCGACCTGAATAGATGATGGATGAAACATTTTTTCCACTTTTTCTCTATAATATATCACACATGAAATTTGATCATGAATTGAAAAATCTTTTAATCAATAAATTACAAACTATATCACTTTGAATTCTTAATCAAATTAAATATTAAAGAAATATTATTTTTCTTTATTTTCCGAACTGTTTTTCCCCTTTTTTAGAGAATTTATATCTTTATCGTTAAATTTTGTCACTACAACGTAAGATTGTGTGACGCCTTACTTTTCTTAATTATTGATTAAGTAAGTACTTACTCTATAATAAACAAAAAATATAGTAAATTGATAAAAAAATAATATTTGGAGGAAATAAAAATTGACTTATAATAGTGTATGGATGAAACATTTTTTCCACTTTTTCTCTATAATATATCACACACAAAAATTGGATCATGAATTGAAAAATCTTTTAATTGATAAATTACAACCTATATCACTTTGAATTCTGAATCAAATTAAATATTAAAGAAATATTATTTTTCTTTATTTTCTGAACTTCTTTTTTCCCCTTTTTTAGAGATTTTATAGTTTTATCGTTAAATTTTGTGATTACAACGTTAGATTGTGTGGCTCCTTACTTTTCTTTATTATAAATTAAGTAAGTACTTACCCTATAATAAACAAAAAAATATAGTAAATTGATAAGAAATAACGATTTGAAGAAATAAAATACGACCTAAAATAGTTTATGGATGAAACATTTTTTCCACTTTTTCTCTATAATATATTAAACAAGAAATTGGAACATGAATTGAAAAATCTTTTAATAAAAAAATACAAACTATATTACTTTGAATTCTGAATCAAATTAAATAATAAAGAAATATTATTTTCCTTTATTTTCCAAATTATTTTTCTCCTTTTTTATGGTTTTTATATTTTTATCGTTAAATTTTGTCACTACAACGTTAGATTGTGTGATGCCTTACTATTCTTAATTATTAATTAAATAAGGACATCCCATAAAATAATCGAAAATTAGAGTGAACTGTTCAATAATAGTTTTCTAGGAATAAAAATTTGACTTAAAATAAATTATGGATGAAATATTTTTTCCAATGTTTCTCTATAATATATCGCACAAGAAATTAAAAAATGAATTGAAAAATCTTTAATGCAATAAATTACAAACTATATCACTTTGAATTCTGAATCAAATTAAATATTAAGAAATATTATTTTCCTTTATTTTCCGAACTTTTTTTCCCCTTTTTAGGAGAATTTATATCTTTATCGTTAAATTTTGTCATTACAACGTTAGATTGTGTGACGCCTTACTTTTCCTAATTATTAATTAAGTAAGTGCTTACCCTATAGTAATTAAAAAATATAGTAAATTGATGAGAAATAATGATTTGAGGAAATAAAATTCGACTTAAAATAGTGTACGGATGAAACATTTTTTCCACTTTTTCTCTTTAATATATCACACAAGAAATTTGATCATTAATTGAAAAATCTTTTAATCAATAGAATACAAACTATATCACTTTAGATTCTGTATCCTATAAAATATTAAAGAAATATTATTTTTCTTTCTTTTCCGAAATATTTTTTTCCTTTTTTAATGGATTTCAAATTTTTATAGTTAAATTTTGTCACTACAACGTTAGATTGTGTGGCTCCTTACTTTTCTTAATTATTAATTAAGTAAGTACTTACCGTATAATAAACTAAAAATATAGTAAATTGATAAGAAATAACGATTTGAAGAAATAAAATTCGACCTAAATAGATGATGGATGAAACATTTTTTCCACTTTTTCTCTATAATATATTACACATGAAATTTGATCATGAATTGAAAAATCTTTTAATCAATAAATTACAAACTATATCACTTTGAATTCTTAATCAAATTAAATATTAAAGAAATATTATTTTTCTTTATTTTCCGAACTGTTTTTCCCCTTTTTTGGAGAATTTATAGTTTTATTGTTAAATTTTGTGATTACAACGTTAGATTGTGTGGCTCCTTACTTTTCTTTATTATAAATTAAGTAAGTACTTACCCTATAATAAACAAAAAAATATATTAAATTGATAAGATATAACGATTTGAAGAAATAAAATACGACTTAAAATAGTTTATGGATGAAACATGTTTTCCACTTTTTCTCTATAATATATCACACAAGAAATTTGATAATGAATTGAAAAATCTTTTAATCAATAAAATACAAACAATATCACTTTGAATTCTGAATCAAATTAAATATTAAGAAATATTATTTTCCTTTATTTTCCGAACTTTTTTTCCCCTTTTTAGGAGAATTTATATCTTTATCGTTAAATTTTGTCATTACAACGTTAGATTGTGTGACGCCTTACTTTTCCTAATTATTAATTAAGTAAGTGCTTACCCTATAGTAATTAAAAAATATAGTAAATTGATGAGAAATAATGATTTGAGGAAATAAAATTCGACTTAAAATAGTGTACGGATGAAACATTTTTTCCACTTTTTCTCTATAATATATCACACAAGAAATTTGATCATTAATTGAAAAATCTTTTAATCAATAGAATACAAACTATATCACTTTAGATTCTGTATCCTATAAAATATTAAAGAAATATTAATTTTCTTTCTTTTCCGAAATATTTTTTTCCTTTTCAATGGATTTCAAATTTTTATAGTTAAATTTTGTCACTACAACGTTAGATTGTGTGGCTCCTTACTTTTCTTAATTATTAATTAAGTAAGTACTTACCGTATAATAAACTAAAAATATAGTAAATTGATAAGAAATAACGATTTGAAGAAATAAAATTCGACCTAAATAGATGATGGATGAAACATTTTTTCCACTTTTTCTCTATAATATATTACACATGAAATTTGATCATGAATTGAAAAATCTTTTAATCAATAAATTACAAACTATATCACTTTGAATTCTTAATCAAATTAAATATTAAAGAAATATTATTTTTCTTTATTTTCCGAACTGTTTTTCCCCTTTTTTGGAGAATTTATAGTTTTATTGTTAAATTTTGTGATTACAACGTTAGATTGTGTGGCTCCTTACTTTTCTTTATTATAAAATAAGTAAGTACTTACCCTATAATAAACAAAAATATATATTAAATTGATAAGAAATAACGATTTGAAGAAATAAAATACGACTTAATATAGTTTATGGATGAAACATTTTTTCCACTTTTTCTCTATAATATATCACACAATAAATTGGATCATGAATTGAAAAATCTTTTAATTAATAAAATACAACCTATATCACATTGAATTCTGAATCAAATATAAATATTAAAGAAATATTATTTTCCTTTATTCTCCAAATTATTTTTCTCCTTTTTTATGGTTTTTATAGTTTTATCGTTAAATTTTGTGATTACAACGTTAGATTGTGTGATGCCTTACTTTTCTTAATTATTAATTAAGTAAGTACTTACTCTATAATAAACTAATAATATAGTAAATTGATAAGAAATAACGATATGAAGAAATAAAATTCGACCTAAAATAGATTATGGATGAAACATTTTTTCCACTTTTTCTCTATAATATATCACACAAGAAATTTGATCATGAATTGAAAAATCTTTTAATCAATAAAATACAAACTATATCACTTTGAATTCTGAATCAAATTAAATATTAAGGAAATATTACTTTTCTTTATTTTCCGAACTTTTTTTCCCTTTTTTGGAGAATTTACATCTTTATCGTTAAATTTTGTCACTACAACGTTAAATTGTGTGACGCCTTACTTTTCCTAATTTTTAATTAAGTAAGTGCTTACCCTATAGTAATTAAAAAATATAGTAAATTGATGAGAAATAATGATTTGAGGAAATAAAATTTGACTTAAAATAGTGTACGGATGAAACATTTTTTTCCACTTTTTCTCTATAATATATCACACAAGAAATTTGATCATTAATTGGAAAATCTTTTAATCAATAGAATACAAACTATATCACTTTAGATTCTGTATTCTATAAAATATTAAAGAAATATTATTTTTCTTTCTTTTCCGAAATATTTTTTTCCTTTTCAATGGATTTCAACTTTTTATTGTTAAATTTTGTCACTACAACGTTAGATTGTGTGGCTCCTTACTTTTCTTAATCATTAATTAAGTAAGTACTTACCGTATAATAAACTAAAAATATAGTAAATTGATAAGAAATAACGATTTGAAGAAATAAAATTCGACCTAAATAGATGATGGATGAAACATTTTTTCCACTTTTTCTCTATAATATATCACACATGAAATTTGATCATGAATTGAAAAATCTTTTAATCAATAAATTACAAACTATATCACTTTGAATTCTTAATCAAATTAAATATTAAAGAAATATTATTTTTCTTTATTTTCCGAACTGTTTTTCCCCTTTTTTGGAGAATTTATATCTTTATCGTTAAATTTTGTCACTACAACGTAAGATTGTGTGACGCCTTACTTTTCTTAATTATTGATTAAGTAAGTACTTACCATATAATAAACAAAAAATATAGTAAATTGTTATGAAATAACGATTTGAAGAAATAAAATTTGACTTAAAATAGTTTATGGATGAAACATCTTTTTTCAACTTTTTCTATATAGTATATTAAACAAGAAATTTAATCATGTATTGAAAAACCTTTTATTCAATAAAATACAAACTATATCACTTTGAATTCTGAATCAAATTAAATATTAAAGAAATATTATTTTTCTTTGTTTTCCGAACTTTTTTCCCATTTTTTGGAGAATTTACATCTTTATCGTTCAATTTTGTCATTACAACGTTAGATTGTGTGACGCCTTACTTTTGTAAATTATTAATTAAGTAAGTACTTACCGAATAATAAACTAAAAATATAGTAAATTGATAAGAAATAACGATTTGAAGAAATAAAATTCGACCTAAAATAGATTATGGACGAAAATTTTTTTCCACTTTTTCTCTATAATATATCACACAAGAAATTTGATCATGAATTGAAAAATCTTTTAATCAATAAAATACAAACTATATCACTTTAAATTCTGAATCAAGTTAAATATTAAAGAAATATTATTTTTCTTTATTTTCCGAACTTTTTTTCCCTTTTTTGGAGAATTTACATCTTTATCGTTAAATTTTGTCACTACAACGTTAAATTGTGTGACGCCTTACTTTTCCTAATTTTTTATTAAGTAAGTGCTTACCCTATAGTAATTAAAAAATATAGTAAATTGATGAGAAATAATGATTTGAGGAAATAAAATTTGACTTAAAATAGTGTACGGATGAAACATTTTTTTCCACTTTTTCTCTATTATATATCACACAAGAAATTTGATCATTAATTGGAAAATCTTTTAATAAAAAAAATACAAACTATATTACTTTGAATTCTGAATCAAATTAAATAATAAAGAAATATTATTTTCCTTTATTTTCCAAATTATTTTTATTCTTTTTAATGGTTTTTAATTTTTATCGTTATATTTTGTCACTACAACGTTAGATTGTGTGACGCCTTACTTTTCTTAAATATTAATTAAGTAAGTACTTACCTTATAATAAACAAAAAATATAGTAAATTGATAAAAAAAATAATGATTTGAGTAAATAAAAATTTACTTATAATAGTGTACGGATGAAACATTTTTTCCAATTTTTCTCTATAATATATCACACAAGAAATTTTATCATAAAATGAGAAATCTTTAAATCGATAAATTACAAACTATATCACATTGAATTCTGATTCAAATTAAATATTAAAGAAATATTATTTTTCTGTGTTTTCCGAAATTTTTTTTTCCTTTTTTGGAGAATTTATTACTTTATCGGTAAATTTTGTCACTACAACGTTAGATTGTGTGACGCCTTACTTTTCTTAATTATTAATTAAGTAAGTACTTACTCTATAATAAACAAAAAATATAGTAAATTGATAAAAAAAATAATAATTGGAGGAAATAAAAATTGACTTATAATATAGTGTATGGATGATATATTTTTTCCACTTTTTCTCTATAATATATCACACAAGAAATTGGATCATGAATTGAAAAATCTTTTAATTAATAAAATACAACCTATATCACATTGAATTCTGAATCAAATTAAATATTAAAGAAATATTATTTTTCTTTATTTTCTGAACTTCTTTTTTCCCCTTTTTTAGAGATTTTATAGTTTTATCGTTAAATTTTGTGATTACAACGTTAGATTGTGTGGCTCCTTACTTTTCTTTATTATAAATTAAGTAAGTACTTACCCTATAATAAACAAAAAAATATAGTAAATTGATAAGAAATAACGATTTGAAGAAATAAAATACGACCTAAAATAGTTTATGGATGAAACATTTTTTCCAATTTTTCTCTATAATATATTAAACAAGAAATTGGAACATGAATTGAAAAATCTTTTAATAAAAAAATACAAACTATATTACTTTGAATTCTGTATCAAATTAAATATTAAAGAAATATTATTTTCCTTTATTCTCCAAATTATTTTTCTCCTTTTTTATGGTTTTTATATTTTTATCGTTAAATTTTGTCACTACAACGTTAGATTGTGTGATGCCTTACTATTCTTAATTATTAATTAAATAAGGACATCCCATAAAATAATCGAAAATTAGAGTGAACTGTTCAATAATAGTTTTCTAGGAATAAAAATTTGACTTAAAATAGATTATGGATGAAATATTTTTTCCAATGTTTCTGTATAATATATCGCACAAGAAATTAAAAAATGAATTGAAAAATCTTTAATGCAATAAATTACAAACTATATCACTTTGAATTCTGATTCAAATTAAATATTAAAGAAATATTATTTTTTTTTTGTTTTACGAACTTTTTTTTCCCTTTTTTGGAGAATTTACATCTTTATCGTTAAATTTTGTCATTACAACGTTAGATTGTGTGACGCCTTACTTTTGTAAATTATTAATTGAGTAAGTACTTACCGTATAATAAACTAAAAATATAGTAAATTGATAAGAAATAACGATTTGAAGAAATAAAATTCGACCTAAAAAGGATTATGGATGAAATTTTTTTTCCACTTTTTCTCTATAATATTTCACGCAAGAAATTTGATCATGAATTGAAAAATCTTTTAATCAATAAAATACAAACTATATCTTTTTGAATTCTGAATCAAATTAAATATTAAAGAAATATTATTTTTCTTTATTTTCCGAACTTTTTTTCCTTTTTTGGAGAATTTACATCTTTATTGTTAAATTTTGTCACTACAACGTTAGATTGTGTGACGCCTTACTTTTCCTAATTATTAATTAAGTAAGTGCTTACCCTATAGTAATTAAAAAATATATTAAATTGATGAGAAATAATGATTTGAGGAAATAAAATTCGACTTAAAATAGTGTACGGATGAAACATTTTTTCCACTTTTTCTCTATAATATATCACACAAGAATTTTGATCATTATTTGAAAACTCTTTTAATCAATAGAATACAAACTATATCACTTTAGATTCTGTATCCTATAAAATATTAAAGAAATATTATTTTTCTTTCTTTTCCGAAATATTTTTTTTCCTTTTCAATGGATTTCAAATTTTTATTGTTAAATATTGTCACTACAACGTTAGATTGTGTGGCTCCTTACTTTTCTTAATTATTAATTAAGTAAGTACTTACCGTATAATAAACTAAAAATATAGTAAATTGATAAGAAATAACTTTTGAAGAAATAAAATTCGACCTAAATAGATGATGGATGAAACTTTTTTTCCACTTTTTCTCTATAATATATCACACATGAAATTTGATCATGAATTGAAAAATCTTTTAATCAATAAATTACAAACTATATCACTTTGAATTCTGAATCAAATTAAATATTAAAGAAATATTATTTTTCTTTATTTTCCGAACTGTTTTTCCCCTTTTTTAGAGAATTTATATCTTTATCGTTAAATTTTGTCACTACAACGTAAGATTGTGTGACGCCTTTCTTTTCTTAATTATTGATTAAGTAAGTACTTACTCTATAATAAACAAAAAATAAAGTAAATTGATAAAAAAATAATATTTGGAGGAAATAAAAATTGACTTATAATAGTGTATGGATGAAATATTTTTTCCACTTTTTCTCTATAATATATCACACAAGAAATTGAATCATGAATTGAAAAATCTTTTAATCAAAAAAATACAAACTATATCACTTTGAATTCTGAATCAAATTAATTATTAAAGAAATATTATTTTCCTTTATTTTCCGAACTTTTTTTCCCCTTTTTAGGAGAATTTATATCTTTATCGTTAAATTTTGTCATTACAACGTTAGATTGTGTGACGCCTTACTTTTCCTAATTATTAATTAAGTAAGTGCTTACCCTATAGTAATTAAAAAATATAGTAAATTGATGAGAAATAATGATTTGAGGAAATAAAATTCGACTTAAAATAGTGTACGGATGAAACATTTTTTCCACTTTTTCTCTATAATATATCACACAAGAAATTTGATCATTAATTGAAAAATCTTTTAATCAATAGGATACAAACTATATCACTTTAGATTCTGTATCCTATAAAATATTAAAGAAATATTATTTTTCTTACTTTTCCGAAATATTTTTTTCCTTTTCAATGGATTTCAAATTTTTATAGTTAAATTTTGTCACTACAACGTTAGATTGTGTGGCTCCTTACTTTTCTTAATTATTAATTAAGTAAGTACTTACCGTATAATAAACTAAAAATATAGTAAATTGATAAGAAATAACGATTTGAAGAAATAAAATTCGACCTAAATAGATGATGGATGAAACATTTTTTCCACTTTTTCTCTATAATATATTACACATGAAATTTGATCATGAATTGAAAAATCTTTTAATCAATAAATTACAAACTATATCACTTTGAATTCTTAATCAAATTAAATATTAAAGAAATATTATTTTTCTTTATTTTCCGAACTGTTTTTCCCCTTTTTTGGAGAATTTATATCTTTATCGTTAAATTTTGTCACTACAACGTAAGATTGTGTGACGCCTTACTTTTCTTAATTATTGATTAAGTAAGTACTTACCATATAATAAACAAAAAATATAGTAAATTGTTAAGAAATAACGATTTGAAGAAATAAAATTTAACTTAAAATAGTTTATGGATGAAACATTTTTTCCACTTTTTCTCTATAATATATCACACAAGAAATTTGATCATGAATTGAAAAATCCTTTAGTCAATAAAATACAAACTATATCACTTTGAATTCTGAATCAAATTAAATATTAAAGAAATATTATTTTTCTTTATTTTCCGAACTTTTTTTCCCTTTTTTGGAGAATTTATATCTTTATCGTTAAATTTTGTCACTACAACGTTAGATTGTGTGACGCCTTACTTTTCTTTATTATAAATTAAGTAAGTACTTACCTTATAATAAACAAAAAATATAGTAAATTGATAAAAAAAATAATGATTTGAGTAAATATAAATTTACTTATAATAGTGTACGGATGAAACATTTTTTCCAATTTTTCTCTATAATATATCACACAAGAAATTTTATCATAAAATGAAAAATCTTTAAATCGATAAATTACAAACTATATCACATTGAATTCTGATTCAAATTAAATATTAAAGAAATATTATTTTTCTGTGTTTTCCGAACTTTTTTTTTTCCATTTTTGGAGAATTTATTACTTTATCGGTAAATTTTGTCACTACAACGTTAGATTGTGTGACGCCTTACTTTTCTTAATTATTAATTAAGTAAGTACTTACTCTATAATAAACAAAAAATATAGTAAATTGATAAAAAAAATAATAATTGGAGGAAATAAAAATTGACTTATAATAGTGTATTGATGAAATATTTTTTCCACTTTTTCTCTATAATATATCACACAAGAAATTGGATCATGAATTGAAAAATCTTTTAATTAATAAAATACAACCTATATCACATTGAATTCTGAATCAAATTAAATATTAAAGAAATATTATTTTTCTTTATTTTCTGAACTTCTTTTTTCCCCTTTTTTAGAGATTTTATAGTTTTATCGTTAAATTTTGTGATTACAACGTTAGATTGTGTGGCTCCTTACTTTTCTTTATTATAAATTAAGTAAGTACTTACCCTATAATAAACAAGAAATATAGTAAATTGATAAGAAATAACGATTTGAAGAAATAAAATACGACCTAAAATAGTTTATGGATGAAACATTTTTTCCACTTTTTCTCTATAATATATTAAACAAGAAATTGGAACATGAATTGAAAAATCTTTTAATAAAAAAATACAAACTATATTACTTTGAATTCTGAATCAAATTAAATATTAAAGAAATATTATTTTCCTTTATTCTCCAAATTATTTTTCTCCTTTTTTATGGTTTTTATATTTTTATCGTTAAATTTTGTCACTACAACGTTAGATTGTGTGATGCCTTACTATTCTTAATTATTAATTAAATAAGGACATCCCATAAAATAATCGAAAATTAGAGTGAACTGTTCAATAATAGTTTTCTAGGAATAAAAATTTGACTTAAAATAGATTATGGATGAAATATTTTTTCCAATGTTTCTGTATAATATATCGCACAAGAAATTAAAAAATGAATTGAAAAATCTTTAATGCAATAAATTACAAACTATATCACTTTGAATTCTGATTCAAATTAAATATTAAAGAAATATTATTTTTTTTTTGTTTTACGAACTTTTTTTTCCCTTTTTTGGAGAATTTACATCTTTATCGTTAAATTTTGTCATTACAACGTTAGATTGTGTGACGCCTTACTTTTGTAAATTATTAATTAAGTAAGTACTTACCGTATAATAAACTAAAAATATAGTAAATTGATAAGAAATAACGATTTGGAAAAATAAAATTCGACCTAAAATAGATTATGGTTGAAATTTTTTTTCCACTTTTTCTCTATAATATTTCACGCAAGAAATTTGATCATGAATTGAAAAATCTTTTAATCAATAAAATACAAACTATATCTTTTTGAATTCTGAATCAAATTAAATATTAAAAAAATATTATTTTTCTTTATTTTCCGAACTTTTTTTTCCCTTTTTTGGAGAATTTACATCTTTATCGTTAAATTTTGTCACTACAACGTTAGATTGTGTGACGCCTTACTTTTCCTAATTATTAATTAAGTAAGTGCTTACCCTATAGTAATTAAAAAATATAGTAAATTGATGAGAAATAATGATTTGAGGAAATAAAATTCGACTTAAAATAGTGTACGGATGAAACATTTTTTCCACTTTTTCTCTATAATATATCACACAAGAATTTTGATCATTAATTGAAAAATCTTTTAATCAATAGAATACAAACTATATCACTTTAGATTCTGTATCCTATAAAATATTAAAGAAATATTATTTTTCTTTCTTTTCCGAAATATTTTTTTCCTTTTCAATGGATTTCAAATTTTTATTGTTAAATTTTGTCACTACAACGTTAGATTGTGTGGCTCCTTACTTTTCTTAATTAATAATTAAGTAAGTACTTACCGTATAATAAACTAAAAATATAATAAATTGATAAGAAATAACGATTTGAAGAAATAAAATTCGACCTGAATAGATGATGGATGAAACATTTTTTCCACTTTTTCTCTATAATATATCACACATGAAATTTGATCATGAATTGAAAAATCTTTTAATCAATAAATTACAAACTATATCACTTTGAATTCTTAATCAAATTAAATATTAAAGAAATATTATTTTTCTTTATTTTCCGAACTGTTTTTCCCCTTTTTTAGAGAATTTATATCTTTATCGTTAAATTTTGTCACTACAACGTAAGATTGTGTGACGCCTTACTTTTCTTAATTATTGATTAAGTAAGTACTTACTCTATAATAAACAAAAAATATAGTAAATTGATAAAAAAATAATATTTGGAGGAAATAAAAATTGACTTATAATAGTGTATGGATGAAACATTTTTTCCACTTTTTCTCTATAATATATCACACACAAAAATTGGATCATGAATTGAAAAATCTTTTAATTGATAAATTACAACCTATATCACTTTGAATTCTGAATCAAATTAAATATTAAAGAAATATTATTTTTCTTTATTTTCTGAACTTCTTTTTTCCCCTTTTTTAGAGATTTTATAGTTTTATCGTTAAATTTTGTGATTACAACGTTAGATTGTGTGGCTCCTTACTTTTCTTTATTATAAATTAAGTAAGTACTTACCCTATAATAAACAAAAAAATATAGTAAATTGATAAGAAATAACGATTTGAAGAAATAAAATACGACCTAAAATAGTTTATGGATGAAACATTTTTTCCACTTTTTCTCTATAATATATTAAACAAGAAATTGGAACATGAATTGAAAAATCTTTTAATAAAAAAATACAAACTATATTACTTTGAATTCTGAATCAAATTAAATAATAAAGAAATATTATTTTCCTTTATTTTCCAAATTATTTTTCTCCTTTTTTATGGTTTTTATATTTTTATCGTTAAATTTTGTCACTACAACGTTAGATTGTGTGATGCCTTACTATTCTTAATTATTAATTAAATAAGGACATCCCATAAAATAATCGAAAATTAGAGTGAACTGTTCAATAATAGTTTTCTAGGAATAAAAATTTGACTTAAAATAAATTATGGATGAAATATTTTTTCCAATGTTTCTCTATAATATATCGCACAAGAAATTAAAAAATAAATTGAAAAATCTTTAATGCAATAAATTACAAACTATATCACTTTGAATTCTGATTCAAATTAAATATTAAGAAATATTATTTTCCTTTATTTTCCGAAATTTTTTTCCCCTTTTTAGGAGAATTTATATCTTTATCGTTAAATTTTGTCATTACAACGTAAGATTGTGTGACGCCTTACTTTTCCTAATTATTAATTAAGTAAGTGCTTACCCTATAGTAATTAAAAAATATAGTAAATTGATGAGAAATAATGATTTGAGGAAATAAAATTCGACTTAAAATAGTGTACGGATGAAACATTTTTTCCACTTTTTCTCTATAATATATCACACAAGAAATTTGATCATTAATTGAAAAATCTTTTAATCAATAGAATACAAACTATATCACTTTAGATTCTGTATCCTATAAAATATTAAAGAAATATTATTTTTCTTTCTTTTCCGAAATATTTTTTTCCTTTTTTAATGGATTTCAAATTTTTATAGTTAAATTTTGTCACTACAACGTTAGATTGTGTGGCTCCTTACTTTTCTTAATTATTAATTAAGTAAGTACTTACCGTATAATAAACTAAAAATATAGTAAATTGATAAGAAATAACGATTTGAAGAAATAAAATTCGACCTAAATAGATGATGGATGAAACATTTTTTCCACTTTTTCTCTATAATATATTACACATGAAATTTGATCATGAATTGAAAAATCTTTTAATCAATAAATTACAAACTATATCACTTTGAATTCTTAATCAAATTAAATATTAAAGAAATATTATTTTTCTTTATTTTCCGAACTGTTTTTCCCCTTTTTTGGAGAATTTATAGTTTTACTGTTAAATTTTGTGATTACAACGTTAGATTGTGTGGCTCCTTACTTTTCTTTATTATAAATTAAGTAAGTACTTACCCTATAATAAACAAAAAAATATATTAAATTGATAAGAAATAACGATTTGAAGAAATAAAATACGACTTAATATAGTTTATGGATGAAACATTTTTTCCACTTTTTCTCTATAATATATCACACAATAAATTGGATCATGAATTGAAAAATCTTTTAATTAATAAAATACAACCTATATCACATTGAATTCTGAATCAAATTAAATATTAAAGAAATATTATTTTCCTTTATTCTCCAAATTATTTTTCTCCTTTTTTATGGTTTTTATAGTTTTATCGTTAAATTTTGTGATTACAACGTTAGATTGTGTGATGCCTTACTTTTCTTAATTATTAATTAAGTAAGTACTTACTCTATAATAAACTAATAATATAGTAAATTGATAAGAAATAACGATATAAGGAAAAAAAATTCGACCTAAAATAGATTATGGATGAAACATTTTTTCCACTTTTTCTCTATAATATATCACACAAGAAATTTGATCATGAATTGAAAAATCTTTTAATCAATAAAATACAAACTATATCACTTTGAATTCTGAATCAAATTAAATATTAAGGAAATATTACTTTTCTTTATTTTCCGAACTTTTTTTCCCTTTTTTGGAGAATTTACATCTTTATCGTTAAATTTTGTCACTACAACGTTAAATTGTGTGACGCCTTACTTTTCCTAATTTTTAATTAAGTAAGTGCTTACCCTATAGTAATTAAAAAATATAGTAAATTGATGAGAAATAATGATTTGAGGAAATAAAATTCGACTTAAAATAGTGTACGGATGAAACATTTTTTCCACTTTTTCTCTATAATATATCACACAAGAAATTTGATCATTAATTGAAAAATCTTTTAATCAATAGGATACAAACTATATCACTTTAGATTCTGTATCCTATAAAATATTAAAGAAATATTATTTTTCTTACTTTTCCGAAATATTTTTTTCCTTTTCAATGGATTTCAAATTTTTATAGTTAAATTTTGTCACTACAACGTTAGATTGTGTGGCTCCTTACTTTTCTTAATTATTAATTAAGTAAGTACTTACCGTATAATAAACTAAAAATATAGTAAATTGATAAGAAATAACGATTTGAAGAAATAAAATTCGACCTAAATAGATGATGGATGAAACATTTTTTCCACTTTTTCTCTATAATATATTACACATGAAATTTGATCATGAATTGAAAAATCTTTTAATCAATAAATTACAAACTATATCACTTTGAATTCTTAATCAAATTAAATATTAAAGAAATATTATTTTTCTTTATTTTCCGAACTGTTTTTCCCCTTTTTTTGGAGAATTTATATCTTTATCGTTAAATTTTGTCACTACAACGTAAGATTGTGTGACGCCTTACTTTTCTTAATTATTGATTAAGTAAGTACTTACCATATAATAAACAAAAAATATAGTAAATTGTTAAGAAATAACGATTTGAAGAAATAAAATTTAACTTAAAATAGTTTATGGATGAAACATTTTTTCCACTTTTTCTCTATAATATATCACACAAGAAATTTGATCATGAATTGAAAAATCCTTTAGTCAATAAAATACAAACTATATCACTTTGAATTCTGAATCAAATTAAATATTAAAGAAATATTATTTTTCTTTATTTTCCGAACTTTTTTTCCCTTTTTTGGAGAATTTATATCTTTATCGTTAAATTTTGTCACTACAACGTTAGATTGTGTGACGCCTTACTTTTCTTTATTATAAATTAAGTAAGTACTTACCTTATAATAAACAAAAAATATAGTAAATTGATAAAAAAAATAATGATTTGAGTAAATATAAATTTACTTATAATAGTGTACGGATGAAACATTTTTTCCAATTTTTCTCTATAATATATCACACAAGAAATTTTATCATAAAATGAAAAATCTTTAAATCGATAAATTACAAACTATATCACATTGAATTCTGATTCAAATTAAATATTAAAGAAATATTATTTTTCTGTGTTTTCCGAACTTTTTTTTTTCCATTTTTGGAGAATTTATTACTTTATCGGTAAATTTTGTCACTACAACGTTAGATTGTGTGACGCCTTACTTTTCTTAATTATTAATTAAGTAAGTACTTACTCTATAATAAACAAAAAATATAGTAAATTGATAAAAAAAATAATAATTGGAGGAAATAAAAATTGACTTATAATAGTGTATTGATGAAATATTTTTTCCACTTTTTCTCTATAATATATCACACAAGAAATTGGATCATGAATTGAAAAATCTTTTAATTAATAAAATACAACCTATATCACATTGAATTCTGAATCAAATTAAATATTAAAGAAATATTATTTTTCTTTATTTTCTGAACTTCTTTTTTCCCCTTTTTTAGAGATTTTATAGTTTTATCGTTAAATTTTGTGATTACAACGTTAGATTGTGTGGCTCCTTACTTTTCTTTATTATAAATTAAGTAAGTACTTACCCTATAATAAACAAGAAATATAGTAAATTGATAAAAAAAATAATGATTTGAGTAAATATAAATTTACTTATAATAGTGTACGGATGAAACATTTTTTCCAATTTTTCTCTATAATATATCACACAAGAAATTTTATCATAAAATGAAAAATCTTTAAATCGATAAATTACAAACTATATCACTTTGAATTCTGATTCAAATTAAATATTAAAGAAATATTATTTTTTTTTTGTTTTACGAACTTTTTTTTCCCTTTTTTGGAGAATTTACATCTTTATCGTTAAATTTTGTGATTACAACGTTAGATTGTGTGATGCCTTACTTTTCTTAATTATTAATTAAGTAAGTACTTACTCTATAATAAACTAATAATATAGTAAATTGATAAGAAATAACGATATGAAGAAATAAAATTCGACCTAAAATAGATTATGGATGAAACATTTTTTCCACTTTTTCTCTATAATATATCACACAAGAAATTTGATCATGAATTGAAAAATCTTTTAATCAATAAAATACAAACTATATCACTTTGAATTCTGAATCAAATTAAATATTAAGGAAATATTACTTTTCTTTATTTTCCGAACTTTTTTTCCCTTTTTTGGAGAATTTACATCTTTATCGTTAAATTTTGTCACTACAACGTTAAATTGTGTGACGCCTTACTTTTCCTAATTTTTAATTAAGTAAGTGCTTACCCTATAGTAATTAAAAAATATAGTAAATTGATGAGAAATAATGATTTGAGGAAATAAAATTTGACTTAAAATAGTGTACGGATGAAACATTTTTTTCCACTTTTTCTCTATAATATATCACACAAGAAATTTGATCATTAATTGGAAAATCTTTTAATCAATAGAATACAAACTATATCACTTTAGATTCTGTATTCTATAAAATATTAAAGAAATATTATTTTTCTTTCTTTTCCGAAATATTTTTTTCCTTTTCAATGGATTTCAACTTTTTATTGTTAAATTTTGTCACTACAACGTTAGATTGTGTGGCTCCTTACTTTTCTTAATCATTAATTAAGTAAGTACTTACCGTATAATAAACTAAAAATATAGTAAATTGATAAGAAATAACGATTTGAAGAAATAAAATTCGACCTAAATAGATGATGGATGAAACATTTTTTCCACTTTTTCTCTATAATATATCACACATGAAATTTGATCATGAATTGAAAAATCTTTTAATCAATAAATTACAAACTATATCACGTTGAATTCTTAATCAAATTAAATATTAAAGAAATATTATTTTTCTTTATTTTCCGAACTGTTTTTCCCCTTTTTTGGAGAATTTATATCTTTATCGTTAAATTTTGTCACTACAACGTAAGATTGTGTGACGCCTTACTTTTCTTAATTATTGATTAAGTAAGTACTTACCATATAATAAACAAAAAATATAGTAAATTGTTATGAAATAACGATTTGAAGAAATAAAATTTGACTTAAAATAGTTTATGGATGAAACATCTTTTTTCAACTTTTTCTATATAGTATATTAAACAAGAAATTTAATCATGTATTGAAAAACCTTTTATTCAATAAAATACAAACTATATCACTTTGAATTCTGAATAAAATTAAATATTAAAGAAATATTATTTTTCTTTGTTTTCCGAACTTTTTTCCCCTTTTTTGGAGAATTTACATCTTTATCGTTAAATTTTGTCATTACAACGTTAGATTGTGTGACGCCTTACTTTTGTAAATTATTAATTAAGTAAGTACTTACCGAATAATAAACTAAAAATATAGTAAATTGATAAGAAATAACGATTTGAAGAAATAAAATTCGACCTAAAATAGATTATGGACGAAAATTTTTTTCCACTTTTTCTCTATAATATATCACACAAGAAATTTGATCATGAATTGAAAAATCTTTTAATCAATAAAATACAAACTATATCACTTTAAATTCTGAATCAAGTTAAATATTAAAGAAATATTATTTTTCTTTATTTTCCGAACTTTTTTTCCCTTTTTTGGAGAATTTACATCTTTATCGTTAAATTTTGTCACTACAACGTTAAATTGTGTGACGCCTTACTTTTCCTAATTTTTTATTAAGTAAGTGCTTACCCTATAGTAATTAAAAAATATAGTAAATTGATGAGAAATAATGATTTGAGGAAATAAAATTTGACTTAAAATAGTGTACGGATGAAACATTTTTTTCCACTTTTTCTCTATTATATATCACACAAGAAATTTGATCATTAATTGGAAAATCTTTTAATAAAAAAAATACAAACTATATTACTTTGAATTCTGAATCAAATTAAATAATAAAGAAATATTATTTTCCTTTATTTTCCAAATTATTTTTATTCTTTTTAATGGTTTTTAATTTTTATCGTTATATTTTGTCACTACAACGTTAGATTGTGTGACGCCTTACCTTTCTTAAATATTAATTAAGTAAGTACTTACCTTATAATAAACAAAAAATATAGTAAATTGATAAAAAAAATAATGATTTGAGTAAATAAAAATTTACTTATAATAGTGTACGGATGAAACATTTTTTCCAATTTTTCTCTATAATATATCACACAAGAAATTTTATCATAAAATGAGAAATCTTTAAATCGATAAATTACAAACTATATCACATTGAATTCTGATTCAAATTAAATATTAAAGAAATATTATTTTTCTGTGTTTTCCGAAATTTTTTTTTCCTATTTTGGAGAATTTATTACTTTATCGGTAAATTTTGTCACTACAACGTTAGATTGTGTGACGCCTTACTTTTCTTAATTATTAATTAAGTAAGTACTTACTCTATAATAAACAAAAAATATAGTAAATTGAAAAAAAAAATAATAATTGGAGGAAATAAAAATTGACTTATAATATAGTGTATGGATGATATATTTTTTCCACTTTTTCTCTATAATATATCACACAAGAAATTGGATCATGAATTGAAAAATCTTTTAATTAATAAAATACAACCTATATCACATTGAATTCTGAATCAAATTAAATATTAAAGAAATATTATTTTTCTTTATTTTCTGAACTTCTTTTTTCCCCTTTTTTAGAGATTTTATAGTTTTATCGTTAAATTTTGTGATTACAACGTTAGATTGTGTGGCTCCTTACTATTCTTTATTATAAATTAAGTAAGTACTTACCCTATAATAAACAAAAAAATATAGTAAATTGATAAGAAATAACGATTTGAAGAAATAAAATACGACCTAAAATAGTTTATAGATGAAACATTTTTTCCAATTTTTCTCTATAATATATTAAACAAGAAATTGGAACATGAATTGAAAAATCTTTTAATAAAAAAATACAAACTATATTACTTTGAATTCTGAATCAAATTAAATATTAAAGAAATATTATTTTCCTTTATTCTCCAAATTATTTTTCTCCTTTTTTATGGTTTTTATATTTTTATCGTTAAATTTTGTCACTACAACGTTAGATTGTGTGATGCCTTACTATTCTTAATTATTAATTAAATAAGGACATCCCATAAAATAATCGAAAATTAGAGTGAACTGTTCAATAATAGTTTTCTAGGAATAAAAATTTGACTTAAAATAGATTATGGATGAAATATTTTTTCCAATGTTTCTGTATAATATATCGCACAAGAAATTAAAAAATTAATTGAAAAATCTTTAATGCAATAAATTACAAACTATATCACTTTGAATTCTGATTCAAATTAAATATTAAAGAAATATTATTTTTCTTTATTTTCCGAACTTTTTTTCCTTTTTTGGAGAATTTACATCTTTATTGTTAAATTTTGTCACTACAACGTTAGATTGTGTGACGCCTTACTTTTCCTAATTATTAATTAAGTAAGTGCTTACCCTATAGTAATTAAAAAATATATTAAATTGATGAGAAATAATGATTTGAGGAAATAAAATTCGACTTAAAATAGTGTACGGATGAAACATTTTTTCCACTTTTTCTCTATAATATATCACACAAGAATTTTGATCATTATTTGAAAACTCTTTTAATCAATAGAATACAAACTATATCACTTTAGATTCTGTATCCTATAAAATATTAAAGAAATATTATTTTTCTTTCTTTTCCGAAATATTTTTTTCCTTTTCAATGGATTTCAAATTTTTATTGTTAAATTTTGTCACTACAACGTTAGATTGTGTGGCTCCTTACTTTTCTTAATTAATAATTAAGTAAGTACTTACCGTATAATAAACTA
Organism: Ecdyonurus torrentis; assembly: GCA_949318235.1. NCBI lineage: Eukaryota > Metazoa > Arthropoda > Insecta > Ephemeroptera > Heptageniidae > Ecdyonurus > Ecdyonurus torrentis. The sequence continues at coordinate 7,370,667 of OX439135.1, forward strand.
AAAATATAGTAAATTGATAAGAAATAACTTTTGAAGAAATAAAATTCGACCTAAATAGATGATGGATGAAACATTTTTTCCACTTTTTCTCTATAATATATCACACATGAAATTTGATCATGAATTGAAAAATCTTTTAATCAATAAATTACAAACTATATCACTTTGAATTCTGAATCAAATTAAATATTAAAGAAATATTATTTTTCTTTATTTTCCGAACTGTTTTTCCCCTTTTTTAGAGAATTTATATCTTTATCGTTAAATTTTGTCACTACAACGTAAGATTGTGTGACGCCTTTCTTTTCTTAATTATTGATTAAGTAAGTACTTACTCTATAATAAACAAAAAATAAAGTAAATTGATAAAAAAATAATATTTGGAGGAAATAAAAATTGACTTATAATAGTGTATGGATGAAATATTTTTTCCACTTTTTCTCTATAATATATCACACAAGAAATTGAATCATGAATTGAAAAATCTTTTAATCAAAAAAATACAAACTATATCACTTTGAATTCTGAATCAAATTAATTATTAAAGAAATATTATTTTCCTTTATTTTCCGAACTTTTTTTCCCCTTTTTAGGAGAATTTATATCTTTATCGTTAAATTTTGTCATTACAACGTTAGATTGTGTGACGCCTTACTTTTCCTAATTATTAATTAAGTAAGTGCTTACCCTATAGTAATTAAAAAATATAGTAAATTGATGAGAAATAATGATTTGAGGAAATAAAATTCGACTTAAAATAGTGTACGGATGAAACATTTTTTCCACTTTTTCTCTATAATATATCACACAAGAATTTTGATCATTATTTGAAAACTCTTTTAATCAATAGAATACAAACTATATCACTTTAGATTCTGTATCCTATAAAATATTAAAGAAATATTATTTTTCTTTCTTTTCCGAAATATTTTTTTCCTTTTCAATGGATTTCAAATTTTTATTGTTAAATTTTGTCACTACAACGTTAGATTGTGTGGCTCCTTACTTTTCTTAATTAATAATTAAGTAAGTACTTACCGTATAATAAACTAAAAATATAGTAAATTGATAAGAAATAACTTTTGAAGAAATAAAATTCGACCTAAATAGATGATGGATGAAACATTTTTTCCACTTTTTCTCTATAATATATCACACATGAAATTTGATCATGAATTGAAAAATCTTTTAATCAATAAATTACAAACTATATCACTTTGAATTCTGAATCAAATTAAATATTAAAGAAATATTATTTTTCTTTATTTTCCGAACTGTTTTTCCCCTTTTTTAGAGAATTTATATCTTTATCGTTAAATTTTGTCACTACAACGTAAGATTGTGTGACGCCTTTCTTTTCTTAATTATTGATTAAGTAAGTACTTACTCTATAATAAACAAAAAATAAAGTAAATTGATAAAAAAATAATATTTGGAGGAAATAAAAATTGACTTATAATAGTGTATGGATGAAATATTTTTTCCACTTTTTCTCTATAATATATCACACAAGAAATTGAATCATGAATTGAAAAATCTTTTAATCAAAAAAATACAAACTATATCACTTTGAATTCTGAATCAAATTAATTATTAAAGAAATATTATTTTCCTTTATTTTCCGAACTTTTTTTCCCCTTTTTAGGAGAATTTATATCTTTATCGTTAAATTTTGTCATTACAACGTTAGATTGTGTGACGCCTTACTTTTCCTAATTATTAATTAAGTAAGTGCTTACCCTATAGTAATTAAAAAATATAGTAAATTGATGAGAAATAATGATTTGAGGAAATAAAATTCGACTTAAAATAGTGTACGGATGAAACATTTTTTCCACTTTTTCTCTATAATATATCACACAAGAAATTTGATCATTAATTGAAAAATCTTTTAATCAATAGGATACAAACTATATCACTTTAGATTCTGTATCCTATAAAATATTAAAGAAATATTATTTTTCTTACTTTTCCGAAATATTTTTTTCCTTTTCAATGGATTTCAAATTTTTATAGTTAAATTTTGTCACTACAACGTTAGATTGTGTGGCTCCTTACTTTTCTTAATTATTAATTAAGTAAGTACTTACCGTATAATAAACTAAAAATATAGTAAATTGATAAGAAATAACGATTTGAAGAAATAAAATTCGACCTAAATAGATGATGGATGAAACATTTTTTCCACTTTTTCTCTATAATATATTACACATGAAATTTGATCATGAATTGAAAAATCTTTTAATCAATAAATTACAAACTATATCACTTTGAATTCTTAATCAAATTAAATATTAAAGAAATATTATTTTTCTTTATTTTCCGAACTGTTTTTCCCCTTTTTTGGAGAATTTATATCTTTATCGTTAAATTTTGTCACTACAACGTAAGATTGTGTGACGCCTTACTTTTCTTAATTATTGATTAAGTAAGTACTTACCATATAATAAACAAAAAATATAGTAAATTGTTAAGAAATAACGATTTGAAGAAATAAAATTTAACTTAAAATAGTTTATGGATGAAACATTTTTTCCACTTTTTCTCTATAATATATCACACAAGAAATTTGATCATGAATTGAAAAATCCTTTAGTCAATAAAATACAAACTATATCACTTTGAATTCTGAATCAAATTAAATATTAAAGAAATATTATTTTTCTTTATTTTCCGAACTTTTTTTCCCTTTTTTGGAGAATTTATATCTTTATCGTTAAATTTTGTCACTACAACGTTAGATTGTGTGACGCCTTACTTTTCTTTATTATAAATTAAGTAAGTACTTACCTTATAATAAACAAAAAATATAGTAAATTGATAAAAAAAATAATGATTTGAGTAAATATAAATTTACTTATAATAGTGTACGGATGAAACATTTTTTCCAATTTTTCTCTATGATATATCACACAAGAAATTTTATCATAAAATGAAAAATCTTTAAATCGATAAATTACAAACTATATCACATTGAATTCTGATTCAAATTAAATATTAAAGAAATATTATTTTTCTGTGTTTTCCGAACTTTTTTTTTTCCATTTTTGGAGAATTTATTACTTTATCGGTAAATTTTGTCACTACAACGTTAGATTGTGTGACGCCTTACTTTTCTTAATTATTAATTAAGTAAGTACTTACTCTATAATAAACAAAAAATATAGTAAATTGATAAAAAAAATAATAATTGGAGGAAATAAAAATTGACTTATAATAGTGTATTGATGAAATATTTTTTCCACTTTTTCTCTATAATATATCACACAAGAAATTGGATCATGAATTGAAAAATCTTTTAATTAATAAAATACAACCTATATCACATTGAATTCTGAATCAAATTAAATATTAAAGAAATATTATTTTTCTTTATTTTCTGAACTTCTTTTTTCCCCTTTTTTAGAGATTTTATAGTTTTATCGTTAAATTTTGTGATTACAACGTTAGATTGTGTGGCTCCTTACTTTTCTTTATTATAAATTAAGTAAGTACTTACCCTATAATAAACAAGAAATATAGTAAATTGATAAGAAATAACGATTTGAAGAAATAAAATACGACCTAAAATAGTTTATGGATGAAACATTTTTTCCACTTTTTCTCTATAATATATTAAACAAGAAATTGGAACATGAATTGAAAAATCTTTTAATAAAAAAATACAAACTATATTACTTTGAATTCTGAATCAAATTAAATATTAAAGAAATATTATTTTCCTTTATTCTCCAAATTATTTTTCTCCTTTTTTATGGTTTTTATATTTTTATCGTTAAATTTTGTCACTACAACGTTAGATTGTGTGATGCCTTACTATTCTTAATTATTAATTAAATAAGGACATCCCATAAAATAATCGAAAATTAGAGTGAACTGTTCAATAATAGTTTTCTAGGAATAAAAATTTGACTTAAAATAGATTATGGATGAAATATTTTTTCCAATGTTTCTGTATAATATATCGCACAAGAAATTAAAAAATGAATTGAAAAATCTTTAATGCAATAAATTACAAACTATATCACTTTGAATTCTGATTCAAATTAAATATTAAAGAAATATTATTTTTTTTTTGTTTTACGAACTTTTTTTTCCCTTTTTTGGAGAATTTACATCTTTATCGTTAAATTTTGTCATTACAACGTTAGATTGTGTGACGCCTTACTTTTGTAAATTATTAATTAAGTAAGTACTTACCGTATAATAAACTAAAAATATAGTAAATTGATAAGAAATAACGATTTGAAGAAATAAAATTCGACCTAAAAAGGATTATGGATGAAATTTTTTTTCCACTTTTTCTCTATAATATTTCACGCAAGAAATTTGATCATGAATTGAAAAATCTTTTAATCAATAAAATACAAACTATATCTTTTTGAATTCTGAATCAAATTAAATATTAAAGAAATATTATTTTTCTTTATTTTCCGAACTTTTTTTCCTTTTTTGGAGAATTTACATCTTTATTGTTAAATTTTGTCACTACAACGTTAGATTGTGTGACGCCTTACTTTTCCTAATTATTAATTAAGTAAGTGCTTACCCTATAGTAATTAAAAAATATATTAAATTGATGAGAAATAATGATTTGAGGAAATAAAATTCGACTTAAAATAGTGTACGGATGAAACATTTTTTCCACTTTTTCTCTATAATATATCACACAAGAATTTTGATCATTATTTGAAAACTCTTTTAATCAATAGAATACAAACTATATCACTTTAGATTCTGTATCCTATATAATATTAAAGAAATATTATTTTTCTTTCTTTTCCGAAATATTTTTTTCCTTTTCAATGGATTTCAAATTTTTATTGTTAAATTTTGTCACTACAACGTTAGATTGTGTGGCTCCTTACTTTTCTTAATTAATAATTAAGTAAGTACTTACCGTATAATAAACTAAAAATATAGTAAATTGATAAGAAATAACTTTTGAAGAAATAAAATTCGACCTAAATAGATGATGGATGAAACATTTTTTCCACTTTTTCTCTATAATATATCACACATGAAATTTGATCATGAATTGAAAAATCTTTTAATCAATAAATTACAAACTATATCACTTTGAATTCTGAATCAAATTAAATATTAAAGAAATATTATTTTTCTTTATTTTCCGAACTGTTTTTCCCCTTTTTTAGAGAATTTATATCTTTATCGTTAAATTTTGTCACTACAATGTAAGATTGTGTGACGCCTTTCTTTTCTTAATTATTGATTAAGTAAGTACTTACTCTATAATAAACAAAAAATAAAGTAAATTGATAAAAAAATAATATTTGGAGGAAATAAAAATTGACTTATAATAGTGTATGGATGAAATATTTTTTCCACTTTTTCTCTATAATATATCACACAAGAAATTGAATCATGAATTGAAAAATCTTTTAATCAAAAAAATACAAACTATATCACTTTGAATTCTGAATCAAATTAATTATTAAAGAAATATTATTTTCCTTTATTTTCCGAACTTTTTTTCCCCTTTTTAGGAGAATTTATATCTTTATCGTTAAATTTTGTCATTACAACGTTAGATTGTGTGACGCCTTACTTTTCCTAATTATTAATTAAGTAAGTGCTTACCCTATAGTAATTAAAAAATATAGTAAATTGATGAGAAATAATGATTTGAGGAAATAAAATTCGACTTAAAATAGTGTACGGATGAAACATTTTTTCCACTTTTTCTCTATAATATATCACACAAGAAATTTGATCATTAATTGAAAAATCTTTTAATCAATAGGATACAAACTATATCACTTTAGATTCTGTATCCTATAAAATATTAAAGAAATATTATTTTTCTTACTTTTCCGAAATATTTTTTTCCTTTTCAATGGATTTCAAATTTTTATAGTTAAATTTTGTCACTACAACGTTAGATTGTGTGGCTCCTTACTTTTCTTAATTATTAATTAAGTAAGTACTTACCGTATAATAAACTAAAAATATAGTAAATTGATAAGAAATAACGATTTGAAGAAATAAAATTCGACCTAAATAGATGATGGATGAAACATTTTTTCCACTTTTTCTCTATAATATATTACACATGAAATTTGATCATGAATTGAAAAATCTTTTAATCAATAAATTACAAACTATATCACTTTGAATTCTTAATCAAATTAAATATTAAAGAAATATTATTTTTCTTTATTTTCCGAACTGTTTTTCCCCTTTTTTGGAGAATTTATATCTTTATCGTTAAATTTTGTCACTACAACGTAAGATTGTGTGACGCCTTACTTTTCTTAATTATTGATTAAGTAAGTACTTACCATATAATAAACAAAAAATATAGTAAATTGTTAAGAAATAACGATTTGAAGAAATAAAATTTAACTTAAAATAGTTTATGGATGAAACATTTTTTCCACTTTTTCTCTATAATATATCACACAAGAAATTTGATCATGAATTGAAAAATCCTTTAGTCAATAAAATACAAACTATATCACTTTGAATTCTGAATCAAATTAAATATTAAAGAAATATTATTTTTCTTTATTTTCCGAACTTTTTTTCCCTTTTTTGGAGAATTTATATCTTTATCGTTAAATTTTGTCACTACAACGTTAGATTGTGTGACGTCTTACTTTTCTTTATTATAAATTAAGTAAGTACTTACCTTATAATAAACAAAAAATATAGTAAATTGATAAAAAAAATAATGATTTGAGTAAATATAAATTTACTTATAATAGTGTACGGATGAAACATTTTTTCCAATTTTTCTCTATAATATATCACACAAGAAATTTTATCATAAAATGAAAAATCTTTAAATCGATAAATTACAAACTATATCACATTGAATTCTGATTCAAATTAAATATTAAAGAAATATTATTTTTCTGTGTTTTCCGAACTTTTTTTTTTCCATTTTTGGAGAATTTATTACTTTATCGGTAAATTTTGTCACTACAACGTTAGATTGTGTGACGCCTTACTTTTCTTAATTATTAATTAAGTAAGTACTTACTCTATAATAAACAAAAAATATAGTAAATTGATAAAAAAAATAATAATTGGAGGAAATAAAAATTGACTTATAATAGTGTATTGATGAAATATTTTTTCCACTTTTTCTCTATAATATATCACACAAGAAATTGGATCATGAATTGAAAAATCTTTTAATTAATAAAATACAACCTATATCACATTGAATTCTGAATCAAATTAAATATTAAAGAAATATTATTTTTCTTTATTTTCTGAACTTCTTTTTTCCCCTTTTTTAGAGATTTTATAGTTTTATCGTTAAATTTTGTGATTACAACGTTAGATTGTGTGGCTCCTTACTTTTCTTTATTATAAATTAAGTAAGTACTTACCCTATAATAAACAAGAAATATAGTAAATTGATAAGAAATAACGATTTGAAGAAATAAAATACGACCTAAAATAGTTTATGGATGAAACATTTTTTCCACTTTTTCTCTATAATATATTAAACAAGAAATTGGAACATGAATTGAAAAATCTTTTAATAAAAAAATACAAACTATATTACTTTGAATTCTGAATCAAATTAAATATTAAAGAAATATTATTTTCCTTTATTCTCCAAATTATTTTTCTCCTTTTTTATGGTTTTTATATTTTTATCGTTAAATTTTGTCACTACAACGTTAGATTGTGTGATGCCTTACTATTCTTAATTATTAATTAAATAAGGACATCCCATAAAATAATCGAAAATTAGAGTGAACTGTTCAATAATAGTTTTCTAGGAATAAAAATTTGACTTAAAATAGATTATGGATGAAATATTTTTTCCAATGTTTCTGTATAATATATCGCACAAGAAATTAAAAAATGAATTGAAAAATCTTTAATGCAATAAATTACAAACTATATCACTTTGAATTCTGATTCAAATTAAATATTAAAGAAATATTATTTTTTTTTTGTTTTACGAACTTTTTTTTCCCTTTTTTGGAGAATTTACATCTTTATCGTTAAATTTTGTCATTACAACGTTAGATTGTGTGACGCCTTACTTTTGTAAATTATTAATTAAGTAAGTACTTACCGTATAATAAACTAAAAATATAGTAAATTGATAAGAAATAACGATTTGGAAAAATAAAATTCGACCTAAAATAGATTATGGATGAAATTTTTTTTCCACTTTTTCTCTATAATATTTCACGCAAGAAATTTGATCATGAATTGAAAAATCTTTTAATCAATAAAATACAAACTATATCTTTTTGAATTCTGAATCAAATTAAATATTAAAAAAATATTATTTTTCTTTATTTTCCGAACTTTTTTTTCCCTTTTTTGGAGAATTTACATCTTTATCGTTAAATTTTGTCACTACAACGTTAGATTGTGTGACGCCTTACTTTTCCTAATTATTAATTAAGTAAGTGCTTACCCTATAGTAATTAAAAAATATATTAAATTGATGAGAAATAATGATTTGAGGAAATAAAATTCGACTTAAAATAGTGTACGGATGAAACATTTTTTCCACTTTTTCTCTATAATATATCACACAAGAATTTTGATCATTAATTGAAAAATCTTTTAATCAATAGAATACAAACTATATCACTTTAGATTCTGTATCCTATAAAATATTAAAGAAATATTATTTTTCTTTCTTTTCCGAAATATTTTTTTCCTTTTCAATGGATTTCAAATTTTTATTGTTAAATTTTGTCACTACAACGTTAGATTGTGTGGCTCCTTACTTTTCTTAATTAATAATTAAGTAAGTACTTACCGTATAATAAACTAAAAATATAATAAATTGATAAGAAATAACGATTTGAAGAAATAAAATTCGACCTGAATAGATGATGGATGAAACATTTTTTTCACTTTTTCTCTATAATATATCACACATGAAATTTGATCATGAATTGAAAAATCTTTTAATCAATAAATTACAAACTATATCACTTTGAATTCTTAATCAAATTAAATATTAAAGAAATATTATTTTTCTTTATTTTCCGAACTGTTTTTCCCCTTTTTTAGAGAATTTATATCTTTATCGTTAAATTTTGTCACTACAACGTAAGATTGTGTGACGCCTTACTTTTCTTAATTATTGATTAAGTAAGTACTTACTCTATAATAAACAAAAAATATAGTAAATTGATAAAAAAATAATATTTGGAGGAAATAAAAATTGACTTATAATAGTGTATGGATGAAACATTTTTTCCACTTTTTCTCTATAATATATCACACACAAAAATTGGATCATGAATTGAAAAATCTTTTAATTGATAAATTACAACCTATATCACTTTGAATTCTGAATCAAATTAAATATTAAAGAAATATTATTTTTCTTTATTTTCTGAACTTCTTTTTTCCCCTTTTTTAGAGATTTTATAGTTTTATCGTTAAATTTTGTGATTACAACGTTAGATTGTGTGGCTCCTTACTTTTCTTTATTATAAATTAAGTAAGTACTTACCCTATAATAAACAAAAAAATATAGTAAATTGATAAGAAATAACGATTTGAAGAAATAAAATACGACCTAAAATAGTTTATGGATGAAACATTTTTTCCACTTTTTCTCTATAATATATTAAACAAGAAATTGGAACATGAATTGAAAAATCTTTTAATAAAAAAATACAAACTATATTACTTTGAATTCTGAATCAAATTAAATAATAAAGAAATATTATTTTCCTTTATTTTCCAAATTATTTTTCTCCTTTTTTATGGTTTTTATATTTTTATCGTTAAATTTTGTCACTACAACGTTAGATTGTGTGATGCCTTACTATTCTTAATTATTAATTAAATAAGGACATCCCATAAAATAATCGAAAATTAGAGTGAACTGTTCAATAATAGTTTTCTAGGAATAAAAATTTGACTTAAAATAAATTATGGATGAAATATTTTTTCCAATGTTTCTCTATAATATATCGCACAAGAAATTAAAAAATGAATTGAAAAATCTTTAATGCAATAAATTACAAACTATATCACTTTGAATTCTGATTCAAATTAAATATTAAGAAATATTATTTTCCTTTATTTTCCGAACTTTTTTTCCCCTTTTTAGGAGAATTTATATCTTTATCGTTAAATTTTGTCATTACAACGTTAGATTGTGTGACGCCTTACTTTTCCTAATTATTAATTAAGTAAGTGCTTACCCTATAGTAATTAAAAAATATAGTAAATTGATGAGAAATAATGATTTGAGGAAATAAAATTCGACTTAAAATAGTGTACGGATGAAACATTTTTTCCACTTTTTCTCTATAATATATCACACAAGAAATTTGATCATTAATTGAAAAATCTTTTAATCAATAGAATACAAACTATATCACTTTAGATTCTGTATCCTATAAAATATTAAAGAAATATTAATTTTCTTTCTTTTCCGAAATATTTTTTTCCTTTTTTAATGGATTTCAAATTTTTATAGTTAAATTTTGTCACTACAACGTTAGATTGTGTGGCTCCTTACTTTTCTTAATTATTAATTAAGTAAGTACTTACCGTATAATAAACTAAAAATATAGTAAATTGATAAGAAATAACGATTTGAAGAAATAAAATTCGACCTAAATAGATGATGGATGAAACATTTTTTCCACTTTTTCTCTATAATATATTACACATGAAATTTGATCATGAATTGAAAAATCTTTTAATCAATAAATTACAAACTATATCACTTTGAATTCTTAATCAAATTAAATATTAAAGAAATATTATTTTTCTTTATTTTCCGAACTGTTTTTCCCCTTTTTTGGAGAATTTATAGTTTTATTGTTAAATTTTGTGATTACAACGTTAGATTGTGTGGCTCCTTACTTTTCTTTATTATAAATTAAGTAAGTACTTACCCTATAATAAACAAAAAAATATATTAAATTGATAAGAAATAACGATTTGAAGAAATAAAATACGACTTAAAATAGTTTATGGATGAAACATGTTTTCCACTTTTTCTCTATAATATATCACACAAGAAATTTGATAATGAATTGAAAAATCTTTTAATCAATAAAATACAAACAATATCACTTTGAATTCTGAATCAAATTAAATATTAAGAAATATTATTTTCCTTTATTTTCCGAACTTTTTTTCCCCTTTTTAGGAGAATTTATATCTTTATCGTTAAATTTTGTCATTACAACGTTAGATTGTGTGACGCCTTACTTTTCCTAATTATTAATTAAGTAAGTGCTTACCCTATAGTAATTAAAAAATATAGTAAATTGATGAGAAATAATGATTTGAGGAAATAAAATTCGACTTAAAATAGTGTACGGATGAAACATTTTTTCCACTTTTTCTCTATAATATATCACACAAGAAATTTGATCATTAATTGAAAAATCTTTTAATCAATAGAATACAAACTATATCACTTTAGATTCTGTATCCTATAAAATATTAAAGAAATATTAATTTTCTTTCTTTTCCGAAATATTTTTTTCCTTTTCAATGGATTTCAAATTTTTATAGTTAAATTTTGTCACTACAACGTTAGATTGTGTGGCTCCTTACTTTTCTTAATTATTAATTAAGTAAGTACTTACCGTATAATAAACTAAAAATATAGTAAATTGATAAGAAATAACGATTTGAAGAAATAAAATTCGACCTAAATAGATGATGGATGAAACATTTTTTCCACTTTTTCTCTATAATATATTACACATGAAATTTGATCATGAATTGAAAAATCTTTTAATCAATAAATTACAAACTATATCACTTTGAATTCTTAATCAAATTAAATATTAAAGAAATATTATTTTTCTTTATTTTCCGAACTGTTTTTCCCCTTTTTTGGAGAATTTATATCTTTATCGTTAAATTTTGTCACTACAACGTAAGATTGTGTGACGCCTTACTTTTCTTAATTATTGATTAAGTAAGTACTTACCATATAATAAACAAAAAATATAGTAAATTGTTAAGAAATAACGATTTGAAGAAATAAAATTTAACTTAAAATAGTTTATGGATGAAACATTTTTTCCACTTTTTCTCTATAATATATCACACAAGAAATTTGATCATGAATTGAAAAATCCTTTAGTCAATAAAATACAAACTATATCACTTTGAATTCTGAATCAAATTAAATATTAAAGAAATATTATTTTTCTTTATTTTCCGAACTTTTTTTCCCTTTTTTGGAGAATTTATATCTTTATCGTTAAATTTTGTCACTACAACGTTAGATTGTGTGACGCCTTACTTTTCTTTATTATAAATTAAGTAAGTACTTACCTTATAATAAACAAAAAATATAGTAAATTGATAAAAAAAATAATGATTTGAGTAAATATAAATTTACTTATAATAGTGTACGGATGAAACATTTTTTCCAATTTTTCTCTATAATATATCACACAAGAAATTTTATCATAAAATGAAAAATCTTTAAATCGATAAATTACAAACTATATCACATTGAATTCTGATTCAAATTAAATATTAAAGAAATATTATTTTTCTGTGTTTTCCGAACTTTTTTTTTTCCATTTTTGGAGAATTTATTACTTTATCGGTAAATTTTGTCACTACAACGTTAGATTGTGTGACGCCTTACTTTTCTTAATTATTAATTAAGTAAGTACTTACTCTATAATAAACAAAAAATATAGTAAATTGATAAAAAAAATAATAATTGGAGGAAATAAAAATTGACTTATAATAGTGTATTGATGAAATATTTTTTCCACTTTTTCTCTATAATATATCACACAAGAAATTGGATCATGAATTGAAAAATCTTTTAATTAATAAAATACAACCTATATCACATTGAATTCTGAATCAAATTAAATATTAAAGAAATATTATTTTTCTTTATTTTCTGAACTTCTTTTTTCCCCTTTTTTAGAGATTTTATAGTTTTATCGTTAAATTTTGTGATTACAACGTTAGATTGTGTGGCTCCTTACTTTTCTTTATTATAAATTAAGTAAGTACTTACCCTATAATAAACAAGAAATATAGTAAATTGATAAGAAATAACGATTTGAAGAAATAAAATACGACCTAAAATAGTTTATGGATGAAACATTTTTTCCACTTTTTCTCTATAATATATTAAACAAGAAATTGGAACATGAATTGAAAAATCTTTTAATAAAAAAATACAAACTATATTACTTTGAATTCTGAATCAAATTAAATATTAAAGAAATATTATTTTCCTTTATTCTCCAAATTATTTTTCTCCTTTTTTATGGTTTTTATATTTTTATCGTTAAATTTTGTCACTACAACGTTAGATTGTGTGATGCCTTACTATTCTTAATTATTAATTAAATAAGGACATCCCATAAAATAATCGAAAATTAGAGTGAACTGTTCAATAATAGTTTTCTAGGAATAAAAATTTGACTTAAAATAGATTATGGATGAAATATTTTTTCCAATGATTCTGTATAATATATCGCACAAGAAATTAAAAAATGAATTGAAAAATCTTTAATGCAATAAATTACAAACTATATCACTTTGAATTCTGATTCAAATTAAATATTAAAGAAATATTATTTTTTTTTTGTTTTACGAACTTTTTTTTCCCTTTTTTGGAGAATTTACATCTTTATCGTTAAATTTTGTCATTACAACGTTAGATTGTGTGACGCCTTACTTTTGTAAATTATTAATTAAGTAAGTACTTACCGTATAATAAACTAAAAATATAGTAAATTGATAAGAAATAACGATTTGGAAAAATAAAATTCGACCTAAAATAGATTATGGATGAAATTTTTTTTCCACTTTTTCTCTATAATATTTCACGCAAGAAATTTGATCATGAATTGAAAAATCTTTTAATCAATAAAATACAAACTATATCTTTTTGAATTCTGAATCAAATTAAATATTAAAAAAATATTATTTTTCTTTATTTTCCGAACTTTTTTTTCCCTTTTTTGGAGAATTTACATCTTTATCGTTAAATTTTGTCACTACAACGTTAGATTGTGTGACGCCTTACTTTTCCTAATTATTAATTAAGTAAGTGCTTACCCTATAGTAATTAAAAAATATAGTAAATTGATGAGAAATAATGATTTGAGGAAATAAAATTCGACTTAAAATAGTGTACGGATGAAACATTTTTTCCACTTTTTCTCTATAATATATCACACAAGAATTTTGATCATTAATTGAAAAATCTTTTAATCAATAGAATACAAACTATATCACTTTAGATTCTGTATCCTATAAAATATTAAAGAAATATTATTTTTCTTTCTTTTCCGAAATATTTTTTTCCTTTTCAATGGATTTCAAATTTTTATTGTTAAATTTTGTCACTACAACGTTAGATTGTGTGGCTCCTTACTTTTCTTAATTAATAATTAAGTAAGTACTTACCGTATAATAAACTAAAAATATAATAAATTGATAAGAAATAACGATTTGAAGAAATAAAATTCGACCTGAATAGATGATGGATGAAACATTTTTTCCACTTTTTCTCTATAATATATCACACATGAAATTTGATCATGAATTGAAAAATCTTTTAATCAATAAATTACAAACTATATCACTTTGAATTCTTAATCAAATTAAATATTAAAGAAATATTATTTTTCTTTATTTTCCGAACTGTTTTTCCCCTTTTTTAGAGAATTTATATCTTTATCGTTAAATTTTGTCACTACAACGTAAGATTGTGTGACGCCTTACTTTTCTTAATTATTGATTAAGTAAGTACTTACTCTATAATAAACAAAAAATATAGTAAATTGATAAAAAAATAATATTTGGAGGAAATAAAAATTGACTTATAATAGTGTATGGATGAAACATTTTTTCCACTTTTTCTCTATAATATATCACACACAAAAATTGGATCATGAATTGAAAAATCTTTTAATTGATAAATTACAACCTATATCACTTTGAATTCTGAATCAAATTAAATAATAAAGAAATATTATTTTCCTTTATTTTCCAAATTATTTTTCTCCTTTTTTATGGTTTTTATATTTTTATCGTTAAATTTTGTCACTACAACGTTAGATTGTGTGATGCCTTACTATTCTTAATTATTAATTAAATAAGGACATCCCATAAAATAATCGAAAATTAGAGTGAACTGTTCAATAATAGTTTTCTAGGAATAAAAATTTGACTTAAAATAAATTATGGATGAAATATTTTTTCCAATGTTTCTCTATAATATATCGCACAAGAAATTAAAAAATGAATTGAAAAATCTTTATTGCAATAAATTACAAACTATATCACTTTGAATTCTGATTCAAATTAAATATTAAGAAATATTATTTTCCTTTATTTTCCGAACTTTTTTTCCCCTTTTTAGGAGAATTTATATCTTTATCGTTAAATTTTGTCATTACAACGTTAGATTGTGTGACGCCTTACTTTTCCTAATTATTAATTAAGTAAGTGCTTACCCTATAGTAATTAAAAAATATAGTAAATTGATGAGAAATAATGATTTGAGGAAATAAAATTCGACTTAAAATAGTGTACGGATGAAACATTTTTTCCACTTTTTCTCTATAATATATCACACAAGAAATTTGATCATTAATTGAAAAATCTTTTAATCAATAAAATACAAACTATATCACTTTAAATTCTGAATCAAGTTAAATATTAAAGAAATATTATTTTTCTTTATTTTCCGAACTTTTTTTCCCTTTTTTGGAGAATTTACATCTTTATCGTTAAATTTTGTCACTACAACGTTAAATTGTGTGACGCCTTACTTTTCCTAATTTTTTATTAAGTAAGTGCTTACCCTATAGTAATTAAAAAATATAGTAAATTGATGAGAAATAATGATTTGAGGAAATAAAATTTGACTTAAAATAGTGTACGGATGAAACATTTTTTTCCACTTTTTCTCTATTATATATCACACAAGAAATTTGATCATTAATTGGAAAATCTTTTAATAAAAAAAATACAAACTATATTACTTTGAATTCTGAATCAAATTAAATAATAAAGAAATATTATTTTCCTTTATTTTCCAAATTATTTTTATTCTTTTTAATGGTTTTTAATTTTTATCGTTATATTTTGTCACTACAACGTTAGATTGTGTGACGCCTTACCTTTCTTAAATATTAATTAAGTAAGTACTTACCTTATAATAAACAAAAAATATAGTAAATTGATAAAAAAAATAATGATTTGAGTAAATAAAAATTTACTTATAATAGTGTACGGATGAAACATTTTTTCCAATTTTTCTCTATAATATATCACACAAGAAATTTTATCATAAAATGAGAAATCTTTAAATCGATAAATTACAAACTATATCACATTGAATTCTGATTCAAATTAAATATTAAAGAAATATTATTTTTCTGTGTTTTCCGAAATTTTTTTTTCCTATTTTGGAGAATTTATTACTTTATCGGTAAATTTTGTCACTACAACGTTAGATTGTGTGACGCCTTACTTTTCTTAATTATTAATTAAGTAAGTACTTACTCTATAATAAACAAAAAATATAGTAAATTGATAAAAAAAATAATAATTGGAGGAAATAAAAATTGACTTATAATATAGTGTATGGATGATATATTTTTTCCACTTTTTCTCTATAATATATCACACAAGAAATTGGATCATGAATTGAAAAATCTTTTAATTATTAAAATACAACCTATATCACATTGAATTCTGAATCAAATTAAATATTAAAGAAATATTATTTTTCTTTATTTTCTGAACTTCTTTTTTCCCCTTTTTTAGAGATTTTATAGTTTTATCGTTAAATTTTGTGATTACAACGTTAGATTGTGTGGCTCCTTACTATTCTTTATTATAAATTAAGTAAGTACTTACCCTATAATAAACAAAAAAATATAGTAAATTGATAAGAAATAACGATTTGAAGAAATAAAATACGACCTAAAATAGTTTATGGATGAAACATTTTTTCCAATTTTTCTCTATAATATATTAAACAAGAAATTGGAACATGAATTGAAAAATCTTTTAATAAAAAAATACAAACTATATTACTTTGAATTCTGAATCAAATTAAATATTAAAGAAATATTATTTTCCTTTATTCTCCAAATTATTTTTCTCCTTTTTTATGGTTTTTATATTTTTATCGTTAAATTTTGTCACTACAACGTTAGATTGTGTGATGCCTTACTATTCTTAATTATTAATTAAATAAGGACATCCCATAAAATAATCGAAAATTAGAGTGAACTGTTCAATAATAGTTTTCTAGGAATAAAAATTTGACTTAAAATAGATTATGGATGAAATATTTTTTCCAATGTTTCTGTATAATATATCGCACAAGAAATTAAAAAATTAATTGAAAAATCTTTAATGCAATAAATTACAAACTATATCACTTTGAATTCTGATTCAAATTAAATATTAAAGAAATATTATTTTTTTTTTGTTTTACGAACTTTTTTTTCCCTTTTTTGGAGAATTTACATCTTTATCGTTAAATTTTGTCATTACAACGTTAGATTGTGTGACGCCTTACTTTTGTAAATTATTAATTAAGTAAGTACTTACCGTATAATAAACTAAAAATATAGTAAATTGATAAGAAATAACGATTTGAAGAAATAAAATTCGACCTAAAAAGGATTATGGATGAAATTTTTTTTCCACTTTTTCTCTATAATATTTCACGCAAGAAATTTGATCATGAATTGAAAAATCTTTTAATCAATAAAATACAAACTATATCTTTTTGAATTCTGAATCAAATTAAATATTAAAGAAATATTATTTTTCTTTATTTTCCGAACTTTTTTTCCTTTTTTGGAGAATTTACATCTTTATTGTTAAATTTTGTCACTACAACGTTAGATTGTGTGACGCCTTACTTTTCCTAATTATTAATTAAGTAAGTGCTTACCCTATAGTAATTAAAAAATATATTAAATTGATGAGAAATAATGATTTGAGGAAATAAAATTCGACTTAAAATAGTGTACGGATGAAACATTTTTTCCACTTTTTCTCTATAATATATCACACAAGAATTTTGATCATTATTTGAAAACTCTTTTAATCAATAGAATACAAACTATATCACTTTAGATTCTGTATCCTATAAAATATTAAAGAAATATTATTTTTCTTTCTTTTCCGAAATATTTTTTTCCTTTTCAATGGATTTCAAATTTTTATTGTTAAATTTTGTCACTACAACGTTAGATTGTGTGGCTCCTTACTTTTCTTAATTAATAATTAAGTAAGTACTTACCGTATAATAAACTAAAAATATAGTAAATTGATAAGAAATAACTTTTGAAGAAATAAAATTCGACCTAAATAGATGATGGATGAAACATTTTTTCCACTTTTTCTCTATAATATATCACACATGAAATTTGATCATGAATTGAAAAATCTTTTAATCAATAAATTACAAACTATATCACTTTGAATTCTGAATCAAATTAAATATTAAAGAAATATTATTTTTCTTTATTTTCCGAACTGTTTTTCCCCTTTTTTAGAGAATTTATATCTTTATCGTTAAATTTTGTCACTACAACGTAAGATTGTGTGACGCCTTTCTTTTCTTAATTATTGATTAAGTAAGTACTTACTCTATAATAAACAAAAAATAAAGTAAATTGATAAAAAAATAATATTTGGAGGAAATAAAAATTGACTTATAATAGTGTATGGATGAAATATTTTTTCCACTTTTTCTCTATAATATATCACACAAGAAATTGAATCATGAATTGAAAAATCTTTTAATCAAAAAAATACAAACTATATCACTTTGAATTCTGAATCAAATTAATTATTAAAGAAATATTATTTTCCTTTATTTTCCGAACTTTTTTTCCCCTTTTTAGGAGAATTTATATCTTTATCGTTAAATTTTGTCATTACAACGTTAGATTGTGTGACGCCTTACTTTTCCTAATTATTAATTAAGTAAGTGCTTACCCTATAGTAATTAAAAAATATAGTAAATTGATGAGAAATAATGATTTGAGGAAATAAAATTCGACTTAAAATAGTGTACGGATGAAACATTTTTTCCACTTTTTCTCTATAATATATCACACAAGAAATTTGATCATTAATTGAAAAATCTTTTAATCAATAGGATACAAACTATATCACTTTAGATTCTGTATCCTATAAAATATTAAAGAAATATTATTTTTCTTACTTTTCCGAAATATTTTTTTCCTTTTCAATGGATTTCAAATTTTTATAGTTAAATTTTGTCACTACAACGTTAGATTGTGTGGCTCCTTACTTTTCTTAATTATTAATTAAGTAAGTACTTACCGTATAATAAACTAAAAATATAGTAAATTGATAAGAAATAACGATTTGAAGAAATAAAATTCGACCTAAATAGATGATGGATGAAACATTTTTTCCACTTTTTCTCTATAATATATTACACATGAAATTTGATCATGAATTGAAAAATCTTTTAATCAATAAATTACAAACTATATCACTTTGAATTCTTAATCAAATTAAATATTAAAGAAATATTATTTTTCTTTATTTTCCGAACTGTTTTTCCCCTTTTTTGGAGAATTTATATCTTTATCGTTAAATTTTGTCACTACAACGTAAGATTGTGTGACGCCTTACTTTTCTTAATTATTGATTAAGTAAGTACTTACCATATAATAAACAAAAAATATAGTAAATTGTTAAGAAATAACGATTTGAAGAAATAAAATTTAACTTAAAATAGTTTATGGATGAAACATTTTTTCCACTTTTTCTCTATAATATATCACACAAGAAATTTGATCATGAATTGAAAAATCCTTTAGTCAATAAAATACAAACTATATCACTTTGAATTCTGAATCAAATTAAATATTAAAGAAATATTATTTTTCTTTATTTTCCGAACTTTTTTTCCCTTTTTTGGAGAATTTATATCTTTATCGTTAAATTTTGTCACTACAACGTTAGATTGTGTGACGCCTTACTTTTCTTTATTATAAATTAAGTAAGTACTTACCTTATAATAAACAAAAAATATAGTAAATTGATAAAAAAAATAATGATTTGAGTAAATATAAATTTACTTATAATAGTGTACGGATGAAACATTTTTTCCAATTTTTCTCTATAATATATCACACAAGAAATTTTATCATAAAATGAAAAATCTTTAAATCGATAAATTACAAACTATATCACATTGAATTCTGATTCAAATTAAATATTAAAGAAATATTATTTTTCTGTGTTTTCCGAACTTTTTTTTTTCCATTTTTGGAGAATTTATTACTTTATCGGTAAATTTTGTCACTACAACGTTAGATTGTGTGACGCCTTACTTTTCTTAATTATTAATTAAGTAAGTACTTACTCTATAATAAACAAAAAATATAGTAAATTGATAAAAAAAATAATAATTGGAGGAAATAAAAATTGACTTATAATAGTGTATTGATGAAATATTTTTTCCACTTTTTCTCTATAATATATCACACAAGAAATTGGATCATGAATTGAAAAATCTTTTAATTAATAAAATACAACCTATATCACATTGAATTCTGAATCAAATTAAATATTAAAGAAATATTATTTTTCTTTATTTTCTGAACTTCTTTTTTCCCCTTTTTTAGAGATTTTATAGTTTTATCGTTAAATTTTGTGATTACAACGTTAGATTGTGTGGCTCCTTACTTTTCTTTATTATAAATTAAGTAAGTACTTACCCTATAATAAACAAGAAATATAGTAAATTGATAAGAAATAACGATTTGAAGAAATAAAATACGACCTAAAATAGTTTATGGATGAAACATTTTTTCCACTTTTTCTCTATAATATATTAAACAAGAAATTGGAACATGAATTGAAAAATCTTTTAATAAAAAAATACAAACTATATTACTTTGAATTCTGAATCAAATTAAATATTAAAGAAATATTATTTTCCTTTATTCTCCAAATTATTTTTCTCCTTTTTTATGGTTTTTATATTTTTATCGTTAAATTTTGTCACTACAACGTTAGATTGTGTGATGCCTTACTATTCTTAATTATTAATTAAATAAGGACATCCCATAAAATAATCGAAAATTAGAGTGAACTGTTCAATAATAGTTTTCTAGGAATAAAAATTTGACTTAAAATAGATTATGGATGAAATATTTTTTCCAATGTTTCTGTATAATATATCGCACAAGAAATTAAAAAATTAATTGAAAAATCTTTAATGCAATAAATTACAAACTATATCACTTTGAATTCTGATTCAAATTAAATATTAAAGAAATATTATTTTTTTTTTGTTTTACGAACTTTTTTTTCCCTTTTTTGGAGAATTTACATCTTTATCGTTAAATTTTGTCATTACAACGTTAGATTGTGTGACGCCTTACTTTTGTAAATTATTAATTAAGTAAGTACTTACCGTATAATAAACTAAAAATATAGTAAATTGATAAGAAATAACGATTTGGAAAAATAAAATTCGACCTAAAATAGATTATGGATGAAATTTTTTTTCCACTTTTTCTCTATAATATTTCACGCAAGAAATTTGATCATGAATTGAAAAATCTTTTAATCAATAAAATACAAACTATATCTTTTTGAATTCTGAATCAAATTAAATATTAAAGAAATATTATTTTTCTTTATTTTCCGAACTTTTTTTCCTTTTTTGGAGAATTTACATCTTTATTGTTAAATTTTGTCACTACAACGTTAGATTGTGTGACGCCTTACTTTTCCTAATTATTAATTAAGTAAGTGCTTACCCTATAGTAATTAAAAAATATATTAAATTGATGAGAAATAATGATTTGAGGAAATAAAATTCGACTTAAAATAGTGTACGGATGAAACATTTTTTCCACTTTTTCTCTATAATATATCACACAAGAATTTTGATCATTATTTGAAAACTCTTTTAATCAATAGAATACAAACTATATCACTTTAGATTCTGTATCCTATAAAATATTAAAGAAATATTATTTTTCTTTCTTTTCCGAAATATTTTTTTCCTTTTCAATGGATTTCAAATTTTTATTGTTAAATTTTGTCACTACAACGTTAGATTGTGTGGCTCCTTACTTTTCTTAATTAATAATTAAGTAAGTACTTACCGTATAATAAACTAAAAATATAGTAAATTGATAAGAAATAACTTTTGAAGAAATAAAATTCGACCTAAATAGATGATGGATGAAACATTTTTTCCACTTTTTCTCTATAATATATCACACATGAAATTTGATCATGAATTGAAAAATCTTTTAATCAATAAATTACAAACTATATCACTTTGAATTCTGAATCAAATTAAATATTAAAGAAATATTATTTTTCTTTATTTTCCGAACTGTTTTTCCCCTTTTTTAGAGAATTTATATCTTTATCGTTAAATTTTGTCACTACAACGTAAGATTGTGTGACGCCTTTCTTTTCTTAATTATTGATTAAGTAAGTACTTACTCTATAATAAACAAAAAATAAAGTAAATTGATAAAAAAATAATATTTGGAGGAAATAAAAATTGACTTATAATAGTGTATGGATGAAATATTTTTTCCACTTTTTCTCTATAATATATCACACAAGAAATTGAATCATGAATTGAAAAATCTTTTAATCAAAAAAATACAAACTATATCACTTTGAATTCTGAATCAAATTAATTATTAAAGAAATATTATTTTCCTTTATTTTCCGAACTTTTTTTCCCCTTTTTAGGAGAATTTATATCTTTATCGTTAAATTTTGTCATTACAACGTTAGATTGTGTGACGCCTTACTTTTCCTAATTATTAATTAAGTAAGTGCTTACCCTATAGTAATTAAAAAATATAGTAAATTGATGAGAAATAATGATTTGAGGAAATAAAATTCGACTTAAAATAGTGTACGGATGAAACATTTTTTCCACTTTTTCTCTATAATATATCACACAAGAAATTTGATCATTAATTGAAAAATCTTTTAATCAATAGGATACAAACTATATCACTTTAGATTCTGTATCCTATAAAATATTAAAGAAATATTATTTTTCTTACTTTTCCGAAATATTTTTTTCCTTTTCAATGGATTTCAAATTTTTATAGTTAAATTTTGTCACTACAACGTTAGATTGTGTGGCTCCTTACTTTTCTTAATTATTAATTAAGTAAGTACTTACCGTATAATAAACTAAAAATATAGTAAATTGATAAGAAATAACGATTTGAAGAAATAAAATTCGACCTAAATAGATGATGGATGAAACATTTTTTCCACTTTTTCTCTATAATATATTACACATGAAATTTGATCATGAATTGAAAAATCTTTTAATCAATAAATTACAAACTATATCACTTTGAATTCTTAATCAAATTAAATATTAAAGAAATATTATTTTTCTTTATTTTCCGAACTGTTTTTCCCCTTTTTTGGAGAATTTATATCTTTATCGTTAAATTTTGTCACTACAACGTAAGATTGTGTGACGCCTTACTTTTCTTAATTATTGATTAAGTAAGTACTTACCATATAATAAACAAAAAATATAGTAAATTGTTAAGAAATAACGATTTGAAGAAATAAAATTTAACTTAAAATAGTTTATGGATGAAACATTTTTTCCACTTTTTCTCTATAATATATCACACAAGAAATTTGATCATGAATTGAAAAATCCTTTAGTCAATAAAATACAAACTATATCACTTTGAATTCTGAATCAAATTAAATATTAAAGAAATATTATTTTTCTTTATTTTCCGAACTTTTTTTCCCTTTTTTGGAGAATTTATATCTTTATCGTTAAATTTTGTCACTACAACGTTAGATTGTGTGACGCCTTACTTTTCTTTATTATAAATTAAGTAAGTACTTACCTTATAATAAACAAAAAATATAGTAAATTGATAAAAAAAATAATGATTTGAGTAAATATAAATTTACTTATAATAGTGTACGGATGAAACATTTTTTCCAATTTTTCTCTATAATATATCACACAAGAAATTTTATCATAAAATGAAAAATCTTTAAATCGATAAATTACAAACTATATCACATTGAATTCTGATTCAAATTAAATATTAAAGAAATATTATTTTTCTGTGTTTTCCGAACTTTTTTTTTTCCATTTTTGGAGAATTTATTACTTTATCGGTAAATTTTGTCACTACAACGTTAGATTGTGTGACGCCTTACTTTTCTTAATTATTAATTAAGTAAGTACTTACTCTATAATAAACAAAAAATATAGTAAATTGATAAAAAAAATAATAATTGGAGGAAATAAAAATTGACTTATAATAGTGTATTGATGAAATATTTTTTCCACTTTTTCTCTATAATATATCACACAAGAAATTGGATCATGAATTGAAAAATCTTTTAATTAATAAAATACAACCTATATCACATTGAATTCTGAATCAAATTAAATATTAAAGAAATATTATTTTTCTTTATTTTCTGAACTTCTTTTTTCCCCTTTTTTAGAGATTTTATAGTTTTATCGTTAAATTTTGTGATTACAACGTTAGATTGTGTGGCTCCTTACTTTTCTTTATTATAAATTAAGTAAGTACTTACCCTATAATAAACAAGAAATATAGTAAATTGATAAGAAATAACGATTTGAAGAAATAAAATACGACCTAAAATAGTTTATGGATGAAACATTTTTTCCACTTTTTCTCTATAATATATTAAACAAGAAATTGGAACATGAATTGAAAAATCTTTTAATAAAAAAATACAAACTATATTACTTTGAATTCTGAATCAAATTAAATATTAAAGAAATATTATTTTCCTTTATTCTCCAAATTATTTTTCTCCTTTTTTATGGTTTTTATATTTTTATCGTTAAATTTTGTCACTACAACGTTAGATTGTGTGATGCCTTACTATTCTTAATTATTAATTAAATAAGGACATCCCATAAAATAATCGAAAATTAGAGTGAACTGTTCAATAATAGTTTTCTAGGAATAAAAATTTGACTTAAAATAGATTATGGATGAAATATTTTTTCCAATGTTTCTGTATAATATATCGCACAAGAAATTAAAAAATGAATTGAAAAATCTTTAATGCAATAAATTACAAACTATATCACTTTGAATTCTGATTCAAATTAAATATTAAAGAAATATTATTTTTTTTTTTGTTTTACGAACTTTTTTTTCCCTTTTTTGGAGAATTTACATCTTTATCGTTAAATTTTGTCATTACAACGTTAGATTGTGTGACGCCTTACTTTTGTAAATTATTAATTAAGTAAGTACTTACCGTATAATAAACTAAAAATATAGTAAATTGATAAGAAATAACGATTTGAAGAAATAAAATTCGACCTAAAAAGGATTATGGATGAAATTTTTTTTCCACTTTTTCTCTATAATATTTCACGCAAGAAATTTGATCATGAATTGAAAAATCTTTTAATCAATAAAATACAAACTATATCTCTTTGAATTCTGAATCAAATTAAATATTAAAGAAATATTATTTTTCTTTATTTTCCGAACTTTTTTTCCTTTTTTGGAGAATTTACATCTTTATTGTTAAATTTTGTCACTACAACGTTAGATTGTGTGACGCCTTACTTTTCCTAATTATTAATTAAGTAAGTGCTTACCCTATAGTAATTAAAAAATATATTAAATTGATGAGAAATAATGATTTGAGGAAATAAAATTCGACTTAAAATAGTGTACGGATGAAACATTTTTTCCACTTTTTCTCTATAATATATCACACAAGAATTTTGATCATTATTTGAAAACTCTTTTAATCAATAGAATACAAACTATATCACTTTAGATTCTGTATCCTATAAAATATTAAAGAAATATTATTTTTCTTTCTTTTCCGAAATATTTTTTTCCTTTTCAATGGATTTCAAATTTTTATTGTTAAATTTTGTCACTACAACGTTAGATTGTGTGGCTCCTTACTTTTCTTAATTAATAATTAAGTAAGTACTTACCGTATAATAAACTAAAAATATAGTAAATTGATAAGAAATAACTTTTGAAGAAATAAAATTCGACCTAAATAGATGATGGATGAAACATTTTTTCCACTTTTTCTCTATAATATATCACACATGAAATTTGATCATGAATTGAAAAATCTTTTAATCAATAAATTACAAACTATATCACTTTGAATTCTGAATCAAATTAAATATTAAAGAAATATTATTTTTCTTTATTTTCCGAACTGTTTTTCCCCTTTTTTAGAGAATTTATATCTTTATCGTTAAATTTTGTCACTACAACGTAAGATTGTGTGACGCCTTTCTTTTCTTAATTATTGATTAAGTAAGTACTTACTCTATAATAAACAAAAAATAAAGTAAATTGATAAAAAAATAATATTTGGAGGAAATAAAAATTGACTTATAATAGTGTATGGATGAAATATTTTTTCCACTTTTTCTCTATAATATATCACACAAGAAATTGAATCATGAATTGAAAAATCTTTTAATCAAAAAAATACAAACTATATCACTTTGAATTCTGAATCAAATTAATTATTAAAGAAATATTATTTTCCTTTATTTTCCGAACTTTTTTTCCCCTTTTTAGGAGAATTTATATCTTTATCGTTAAATTTTGTCATTACAACGTTAGATTGTGTGACGCCTTACTTTTCCTAATTATTAATTAAGTAAGTGCTTACCCTATAGTAATTAAAAAATATAGTAAATTGATGAGAAATAATGATTTGAGGAAATAAAATTCGACTTAAAATAGTGTACGGATGAAACATTTTTTCCACTTTTTCTCTATAATATATCACACAAGAAATTTGATCATTAATTGAAAAATCTTTTAATCAATAGGATACAAACTATATCACTTTAGATTCTGTATCCTATAAAATATTAAAGAAATATTATTTTTCTTACTTTTCCGAAATATTTTTTTCCTTTTCAATGGATTTCAAATTTTTATAGTTAAATTTTGTCACTACAACGTTAGATTGTGTGGCTCCTTACTTTTCTTAATTATTAATTAAGTAAGTACTTACCGTATAATAAACTAAAAATATAGTAAATTGATAAGAAATAACGATTTGAAGAAATAAAATTCGACCTAAATAGATGATGGATGAAACATTTTTTCCACTTTTTCTCTATAATATATTACACATGAAATTTGATCATGAATTGAAAAATCTTTTAATCAATAAATTACAAACTATATCACTTTGAATTCTTAATCAAATTAAATATTAAAGAAATATTATTTTTCTTTATTTTCCGAACTGTTTTTCCCCTTTTTTGGAGAATTTATATCTTTATCGTTAAATTTTGTCACTACAACGTAAGATTGTGTGACGCCTTACTTTTCTTAATTATTGATTAAGTAAGTACTTACCATATAATAAACAAAAAATATAGTAAATTGTTAAGAAATAACGATTTGAAGAAATAAAATTTAACTTAAAATAGTTTATGGATGAAACATTTTTTCCACTTTTTCTCTATAATATATCACACAAGAAATTTGATCATGAATTGAAAAATCCTTTAGTCAATAAAATACAAACTATATCACTTTGAATTCTGAATCAAATTAAATATTAAAGAAATATTATTTTTCTTTATTTTCCGAACTTTTTTTCCCTTTTTTGGAGAATTTATATCTTTATCGTTAAATTTTGTCACTACAACGTTAGATTGTGTGACGTCTTACTTTTCTTTATTATAAATTAAGTAAGTACTTACCTTATAATAAACAAAAAATATAGTAAATTGATAAAAAAAATAATGATTTGAGTAAATATAAATTTACTTATAATAGTGTACGGATGAAACATTTTTTCCAATTTTTCTCTATAATATATCACACAAGAAATTTTATCATAAAATGAAAAATCTTTAAATCGATAAATTACAAACTATATCACATTGAATTCTGATTCAAATTAAATATTAAAGAAATATTATTTTTCTGTGTTTTCCGAACTTTTTTTTTTCCATTTTTGGAGAATTTATTACTTTATCGGTAAATTTTGTCACTACAACGTTAGATTGTGTGACGCCTTACTTTTCTTAATTATTAATTAAGTAAGTACTTACTCTATAATAAACAAAAAATATAGTAAATTGATAAAAAAAATAATAATTGGAGGAAATAAAAATTGACTTATAATAGTGTATTGATGAAATATTTTTTCCACTTTTTCTCTATAATATATCACACAAGAAATTGGATCATGAATTGAAAAATCTTTTAATTAATAAAATACAACCTATATCACATTGAATTCTGAATCAAATTAAATATTAAAGAAATATTATTTTTCTTTATTTTCTGAACTTCTTTTTTCCCCTTTTTTAGAGATTTTATAGTTTTATCGTTAAATTTTGTGATTACAACGTTAGATTGTGTGGCTCCTTACTTTTCTTTATTATAAATTAAGTAAGTACTTACCCTATAATAAACAAGAAATATAGTAAATTGATAAGAAATAACGATTTGAAGAAATAAAATACGACCTAAAATAGTTTATGGATGAAACATTTTTTCCACTTTTTCTCTATAATATATTAAACAAGAAATTGGAACATGAATTGAAAAATCTTTTAATAAAAAAATACAAACTATATTACTTTGAATTCTGAATCAAATTAAATATTAAAGAAATATTATTTTCCTTTATTCTCCAAATTATTTTTCTCCTTTTTTATGGTTTTTATATTTTTATCGTTAAATTTTGTCACTACAACGTTAGATTGTGTGATGCCTTACTATTCTTAATTATTAATTAAATAAGGACATCCCATAAAATAATCGAAAATTAGAGTGAACTGTTCAATAATAGTTTTCTAGGAATAAAAATTTGACTTAAAATAGATTATGGATGAAATATTTTTTCCAATGTTTCTGTATAATATATCGCACAAGAAATTAAAAAATGAATTGAAAAATCTTTAATGCAATAAATTACAAACTATATCACTTTGAATTCTGATTCAAATTAAATATTAAAGAAATATTATTTTTTTTTTGTTTTACGAACTTTTTTTTCCCTTTTTTGGAGAATTTACATCTTTATCGTTAAATTTTGTCATTACAACGTTAGATTGTGTGACGCCTTACTTTTGTAAATTATTAATTAAGTAAGTACTTACCGTATAATAAACTAAAAATATAGTAAATTGATAAGAAATAACGATTTGGAAAAATAAAATTCGACCTAAAATAGATTATGGATGAAATTTTTTTTCCACTTTTTCTCTATAATATTTCACGCAAGAAATTTGATCATGAATTGAAAAATCTTTTAATCAATAAAATACAAACTATATCTTTTTGAATTCTGAATCAAATTAAATATTAAAAAAATATTATTTTTCTTTATTTTCCGAACTTTTTTTTCCCTTTTTTGGAGAATTAAACATCTTTATCGTTAAATTTTGTCACTACAACGTTAGATTGTGTGACGCCTTACTTTTCCTAATTATTAATTAAGTAAGTGCTTACCCTATAGTAATTAAAAAATATATTAAATTGATGAAAAATAATGATTTGAGGAAATAAAATTCGACTTAAAATAGTGTACGGATGAAACATTTTTTCCACTTTTTCTCTATAATATATCACACAAGAATTTTGATCATTAATTGAAAAATCTTTTAATCAATAGAATACAAACTATATCACTTTAGATTCTGTATCCTATAAAATATTAAAGAAATATTATTTTTCTTTCTTTTCCGAAATATTTTTTTCCTTTTCAATGGATTTCAAATTTTTATTGTTAAATTTTGTCACTACAACGTTAGATTGTGTGGCTCCTTACTTTTCTTAATTAATAATTAAGTAAGTACTTACCGTATAATAAACTAAAAATATAATAAATTGATAAGAAATAACGATTTGAAGAAATAAAATTCGACCTGAATAGATGATGGATGAAACATTTTTTCCACTTTTTCTCTATAATATATCACACATGAAATTTGATCATGAATTGAAAAATCTTTTAATCAATAAATTACAAACTATATCACTTTGAATTCTTAATCAAATTAAATATTAAAGAAATATTATTTTTCTTTATTTTCCGAACTGTTTTTCCCCTTTTTTAGAGAATTTATATCTTTATCGTTAAATTTTGTCACTACAACGTAAGATTGTGTGACGCCTTACTTTTCTTAATTATTGATTAAGTAAGTACTTACTCTATAATAAACAAAAAATATAGTAAATTGATAAAAAAATAATATTTGGAGGAAATAAAAATTGACTTATAATAGTGTATGGATGAAACATTTTTTCCACTTTTTCTCTATAATATATCACACACAAAAATTGGATCATGAATTGAAAAATCTTTTAATTGATAAATTACAACCTATATCACTTTGAATTCTGAATCAAATTAAATATTAAAGAAATATTATTTTTCTTTATTTTCTGAACTTCTTTTTTCCCCTTTTTTAGAGATTTTATAGTTTTATCGTTAAATTTTGTGATTACAACGTTAGATTGTGTGGCTCCTTACTTTTCTTTATTATAAATTAAGTAAGTACTTACCCTATAATAAACAAAAAAATATAGTAAATTGATAAGAAATAACGATTTGAAGAAATAAAATACGACCTAAAATAGTTTATGGATGAAACATTTTTTCCACTTTTTCTCTATAATATATTAAACAAGAAATTGGAACATGAATTGAAAAATCTTTTAATAAAAAAATACAAACTATATTACTTTGAATTCTGAATCAAATTAAATAATAAAGAAATATTATTTTCCTTTATTTTCCAAATTATTTTTCTCCTTTTTTATGGTTTTTATATTTTTATCGTTAAATTTTGTCACTACAACGTTAGATTGTGTGATGCCTTACTATTCTTAATTATTAATTAAATAAGGACATCCCATAAAATAATCGAAAATTAGAGTGAACTGTTCAATAATAGTTTTCTAGGAATAAAAATTTGACTTAAAATAGATTATGGATGAAATATTTTTTCCAATGTTTCTGTATAATATATCGCACAAGAAATTAAAAAATGAATTGAAAAATCTTTAATGCAATAAATTACAAACTATATCACTTTGAATTCTGATTCAAATTAAATATTAAAGAAATATTATTTTTTTTTTGTTTTACGAACTTTTTTTTCCCTTTTTTGGAGAATTTACATCTTTATCGTTAAATTTTGTCATTACAACGTTAGATTGTGTGACGCCTTACTTTTGTAAATTATTAATTAAGTAAGTACTTACCGTATAATAAACTAAAAATATAGTAAATTGATAAGAAATAACGATTTGGAAAAATAAAATTCGACCTAAAATAGATTATGGATGAAATTTTTTTTCCACTTTTTCTCTATAATATTTCACGCAAGAAATTTGATCATGAATTGAAAAATCTTTTAATCAATAAAATACAAACTATATCTTTTTGAATTCTGAATCAAATTAAATATTAAAAAAATATTATTTTTCTTTATTTTCCGAACTTTTTTTTCCCTTTTTTGGAGAATTAAACATCTTTATCGTTAAATTTTGTCACTACAACGTTAGATTGTGTGACGCCTTACTTTTCCTAATTATTAATTAAGTAAGTGCTTACCCTATAGTAATTAAAAAATATATTAAATTGATGAAAAATAATGATTTGAGGAAATAAAATTCGACTTAAAATAGTGTACGGATGAAACATTTTTTCCACTTTTTCTCTAT
The DNA here is from genome assembly GCA_949318235.1 of Ecdyonurus torrentis. Taxonomy (NCBI): domain Eukaryota; kingdom Metazoa; phylum Arthropoda; class Insecta; order Ephemeroptera; family Heptageniidae; genus Ecdyonurus; species Ecdyonurus torrentis. The sequence goes on from OX439135.1 coordinate 7,402,376, forward strand.
AATATATCACACAAGAATTTTGATCATTAATTGAAAAATCTTTTAATCAATAGAATACAAACTATATCACTTTAGATTCTGTATCCTATAAAATATTAAAGAAATATTATTTTTCTTTCTTTTCCGAAATATTTTTTTCCTTTTCAATGGATTTCAAATTTTTATTGTTAAATTTTGTCACTACAACGTTAGATTGTGTGGCTCCTTACTTTTCTTAATTAATAATTAAGTAAGTACTTACCGTATAATAAACTAAAAATATAATAAATTGATAAGAAATAACGATTTGAAGAAATAAAATTCGACCTGAATAGATGATGGATGAAACATTTTTTCCACTTTTTCTCTATAATATATCACACATGAAATTTGATCATGAATTGAAAAATCTTTTAATCAATAAATTACAAACTATATCACTTTGAATTCTTAATCAAATTAAATATTAAAGAAATATTATTTTTCTTTATTTTCCGAACTGTTTTTCCCCTTTTTTAGAGAATTTATATCTTTATCGTTAAATTTTGTCACTACAACGTAAGATTGTGTGACGCCTTACTTTTCTTAATTATTGATTAAGTAAGTACTTACTCTATAATAAACAAAAAATATAGTAAATTGATAAAAAAATAATATTTGGAGGAAATAAAAATTGACTTATAATAGTGTATGGATGAAACATTTTTTCCACTTTTTCTCTATAATATATCACACACAAAAATTGGATCATGAATTGAAAAATCTTTTAATTGATAAATTACAACCTATATCACTTTGAATTCTGAATCAAATTAAATATTAAAGAAATATTATTTTTCTTTATTTTCTGAACTTCTTTTTTCCCCTTTTTTAGAGATTTTATAGTTTTATCGTTAAATTTTGTGATTACAACGTTAGATTGTGTGGCTCCTTACTTTTCTTTATTATAAATTAAGTAAGTACTTACCCTATAATAAACAAAAAAATATAGTAAATTGATAAGAAATAACGATTTGAAGAAATAAAATACGACCTAAAATAGTTTATGGATGAAACATTTTTTCCACTTTTTCTCTATAATATATTAAACAAGAAATTGGAACATGAATTGAAAAATCTTTTAATAAAAAAATACAAACTATATTACTTTGAATTCTGAATCAAATTAAATAATAAAGAAATATTATTTTCCTTTATTTTCCAAATTATTTTTCTCCTTTTTTATGGTTTTTATATTTTTATCGTTAAATTTTGTCACTACAACGTTAGATTGTGTGATGCCTTACTATTCTTAATTATTAATTAAATAAGGACATCCCATAAAATAATCGAAAATTAGAGTGAACTGTTCAATAATAGTTTTCTAGGAATAAAAATTTGACTTAAAATAAATTATGGATGAAATATTTTTTCCAATGTTTCTCTATAATATATCGCACAAGAAATTAAAAAATGAATTGAAAAATCTTTAATGCAATAAATTACAAACTATATCACTTTGAATTCTGATTCAAATTAAATATTAAGAAATATTATTTTCCTTTATTTTCCGAACTTTTTTTCCCCTTTTTAGGAGAATTTATATCTTTATCGTTAAATTTTGTCATTACAACGTTAGATTGTGTGACGCCTTACTTTTCCTAATTATTAATTAAGTAAGTGCTTACCCTATAGTAATTAAAAAATATAGTAAATTGATGAGAAATAATGATTTGAGGAAATAAAATTCGACTTAAAATAGTGTACGGATGAAACATTTTTTCCACTTTTTCTCTATAATATATCACACAAGAAATTTGATCATTAATTGAAAAATCTTTTAATCAATAGAATACAAACTATATCACTTTAGATTCTGTATCCTATAAAATATTAAAGAAATATTATTTTTCTTTCTTTTCCGAAATATTTTTTTCCTTTTTTAATGGATTTCAAATTTTTATAGTTAAATTTTGTCACTACAACGTTAGATTGTGTGGCTCCTTACTTTTCTTAATTATTAATTAAGTAAGTACTTACCGTATAATAAACTAAAAATATAGTAAATTGATAAGAAATAACGATTTGAAGAAATAAAATTCGACCTAAATAGATGATGGATGAAACATTTTTTCCACTTTTTCTCTATAATATATTACACATGAAATTTGATCATGAATTGAAAAATCTTTTAATCAATAAATTACAAACTATATCACTTTGAATTCTTAATCAAATTAAATATTAAAGAAATATTATTTTTCTTTATTTTCCGAACTGTTTTTCCCCTTTTTTGGAGAATTTATAGTTTTATTGTTAAATTTTGTGATTACAACGTTAGATTGTGTGGCTCCTTACTTTTCTTTATTATAAATTAAGTAAGTACTTACCCTATAATAAACAAAAAAATATATTAAATTGATAAGAAATAACGATTTGAAGAAATAAAATACGACTTAAAATAGTTTATGGATGAAACATGTTTTCCACTTTTTCTCTATAATATATCACAGAAGAAATTTGATAATGAATTGAAAAATCTTTTAATCAATAAAATACAAACAATATCACTTTGAATTCTGAATCAAATTAAATATTAAGAAATATTATTTTCCTTTATTTTCCGAACTTTTTTTCCCCTTTTTAGGAGATTTTATATCTTTATCGTTAAATTTTGTCATTACAACGTTAGATTGTGTGACGCCTTTCTTTTCCTAATTATTAATTAAGTAAGTGCTTACCCTATAGTAATTAAAAAATATAGTAAATTGATGAGAAATAATGATTTGAGGAAATAAAATTCGACTTAAAATAGTGTACGGATGAAACATTTTTTCCACTTTTTCTCTATAATATATCACACAAGAAATTTGATCATTAATTGAAAAATCTTTTAATCAATAGAATACAAACTATATCACTTTAGATTCTGTATCCTATAAAATATTAAAGAAATATTAATTTTCTTTCTTTTCCGAAATATTTTTTTCCTTTTCAATGGATTTCAAATTTTTATAGTTAAATTTTGTCACTACAACGTTAGATTGTGTGGCTCCTTACTTTTCTTAATTATTAATTAAGTAAGTACTTACCGTATAATAAACTAAAAATATAGTAAATTGATAAGAAATAACGATTTGAAGAAATAAAATTCGACCTAAATAGATGATGGATGAAACATTTTTTCCACTTTTTCTCTATAATATATTACACATGAAATTTGATCATGAATTGAAAAATCTTTTAATCAATAAATTACAAACTATATCACTTTGAATTCTTAATCAAATTAAATATTAAAGAAATATTATTTTTCTTTATTTTCCGAACTGTTTTTCCCCTTTTTTGGAGAATTTATATCTTTATCGTTAAATTTTGTCACTACAACGTAAGATTGTGTGATGCCTTACTTTTCTTAATTATTGATTAAGTAAGTACTTACCATATAATAAACAAAAAATATAGTAAATTGTTAAGAAATAACGATTTGAAGAAATAAAATTTAACTTAAAATAGTTTATGGATGAAACATTTTTTCCACTTTTTCTCTATAATATATCACACAAGAAATTTGATCATGAATTGAAAAATCCTTTAGTCAATAAAATACAAACTATATCACTTTGAATTCTGAATCAAATTAAATATTAAAGAAATATTATTTTTCTTTATTTTCCGAACTGTTTTTCCCCTTTTTTAGAGAATTTATATCTTTATCGTTAAATTTTGTCACTACAACGTAAGATTGTGTGACGCCTTACTTTTCTTAATTATTGATTAAGTAAGTACTTACTCTATAATAAACAAAAAATATAGTAAATTGATAAAAAAATAATATTTGGAGGAAATAAAAATTGACTTATAATAGTGTATGGATGAAACATTTTTTCCACTTTTTCTCTATAATATATCACACACAAAAATTGGATCATGAATTGAAAAATCTTTTAATTGATAAATTACAACCTATATCACTTTGAATTCTGAATCAAATTAAATATTAAAGAAATATTATTTTTCTTTATTTTCTGAACTTCTTTTTTCCCCTTTTTTAGAGATTTTATAGTTTTATCGTTAAATTTTGTGATTACAACGTTAGATTGTGTGGCTCCTTACTTTTCTTTATTATAAATTAAGTAAGTACTTACCCTATAATAAACAAAAAAATATAGTAAATTGATAAGAAATAACGATTTGAAGAAATAAAATACGACCTAAAATAGTTTATGGATGAAACATTTTTTCCACTTTTTCTCTATAATATATTAAACAAGAAATTGGAACATGAATTGAAAAATCTTTTAATAAAAAAATACAAACTATATTACTTTGAATTCTGAATCAAATTAAATAATAAAGAAATATTATTTTCCTTTATTTTCCAAATTATTTTTCTCCTTTTTTATGGTTTTTATATTTTTATCGTTAAATTTTGTCACTACAACGTTAGATTGTGTGATGCCTTACTATTCTTAATTATTAATTAAATAAGGACATCCCATAAAATAATCGAAAATTAGAGTGAACTGTTCAATAATAGTTTTCTAGGAATAAAAATTTGACTTAAAATAAATTATGGATGAAATATTTTTTCCAATGTTTCTCTATAATATATCGCACAAGAAATTAAAAAATGAATTGAAAAATCTTTAATGCAATAAATTACAAACTATATCACTTTGAATTCTGATTCAAATTAAATATTAAGAAATATTATTTTCCTTTATTTTCCGAACTTTTTTTCCCCTTTTTAGGAGAATTTATATCTTTATCGTTAAATTTTGTCATTACAACGTTAGATTGTGTGACGCCTTACTTTTCCTAATTATTAATTAAGTAAGTGCTTACCCTATAGTAATTAAAAAATATAGTAAATTGATGAGAAATAATGATTTGAGGAAATAAAATTCGACTTAAAATAGTGTACGGATGAAACATTTTTTCCACTTTTTCTCTATAATATATCACACAAGAAATTTGATCATTAATTGAAAAATCTTTTAATCAATAGAATACAAACTATATCACTTTAGATTCTGTATCCTATAAAATATTAAAGAAATATTAATTTTCTTTCTTTTCCGAAATATTTTTTTCCTTTTTTAATGGATTTCAAATTTTTATAGTTAAATTTTGTCACTACAACGTTAGATTGTGTGGCTCCTTACTTTTCTTAATTATTAATTAAGTAAGTACTTACCGTATAATAAACTAAAAATATAGTAAATTGATAAGAAATAACGATTTGAAGAAATAAAATTCGACCTAAATAGATGATGGATGAAACATTTTTTCCACTTTTTCTCTATAATATATTACACATGAAATTTGATCATGAATTGAAAAATCTTTTAATCAATAAATTACAAACTATATCACTTTGAATTCTTAATCAAATTAAATATTAAAGAAATATTATTTTTCTTTATTTTCCGAACTGTTTTTCCCCTTTTTTGGAGAATTTATAGTTTTATTGTTAAATTTTGTGATTACAACGTTAGATTGTGTGGCTCCTTACTTTTCTTTATTATAAATTAAGTAAGTACTTACCCTATAATAAACAAAAAAATATATTAAATTGATAAGAAATAACGATTTGAAGAAATAAAATACGACTTAAAATAGTTTATGGATGAAACATGTTTTCCACTTTTTCTCTATAATATATCACACAAGAAATTTGATAATGAATTGAAAAATCTTTTAATCAATAAAATACAAACAATATCACTTTGAATTCTGAATCAAATTAAATATTAAGAAATATTATTTTCCTTTATTTTCCGAACTTTTTTTCCCCTTTTTAGGAGAATTTATATCTTTATCGTTAAATTTTGTCATTACAACGTTAGATTGTGTGACGCCTTACTTTTCCTAATTATTAATTAAGTAAGTGCTTACCCTATAGTAATTAAAAAATATAGTAAATTGATGAGAAATAATGATTTGAGGAAATAAAATTCGACTTAAAATAGTGTACGGATGAAACATTTTTTCCACTTTTTCTCTATAATATATCACACAAGAAATTTGATCATTAATTGAAAAATCTTTTAATCAATAGAATACAAACTATATCACTTTAGATTCTGTATCCTATAAAATATTAAAGAAATATTAATTTTCTTTCTTTTCCGAAATATTTTTTTCCTTTTCAATGGATTTCAAATTTTTATAGTTAAATTTTGTCACTACAACGTTAGATTGTGTGGCTCCTTACTTTTCTTAATTATTAATTAAGTAAGTACTTACCGTATAATAAACTAAAAATATAGTAAATTGATAAGAAATAACGATTTGAAGAAATAAAATTCGACCTAAATAGATGATGGATGAAACATTTTTTCCACTTTTTCTCTATAATATATTACACATGAAATTTGATCATGAATTGAAAAATCTTTTAATCAATAAATTACAAACTATATCACTTTGAATTCTTAATCAAATTAAATATTAAAGAAATATTATTTTTCTTTATTTTCCGAACTGTTTTTCCCCTTTTTTGGAGAATTTATATCTTTATCGTTAAATTTTGTCACTACAACGTAAGATTGTGTGACGCCTTACTTTTCTTAATTATTGATTAAGTAAGTACTTACCATATAATAAACAAAAAATATAGTAAATTGTTAAGAAATAACGATTTGAAGAAATAAAATTTAACTTAAAATAGTTTATGGATGAAACATTTTTTCCACTTTTTCTCTATAATATATCACACAAGAAATTTGATCATGAATTGAAAAATCCTTTAGTCAATAAAATACAAACTATATCACTTTGAATTCTGAATCAAATTAAATATTAAAGAAATATTATTTTTCTTTATTTTCCGAACTTTTTTTCCCTTTTTTGGAGAATTTATATCTTTATCGTTAAATTTTGTCACTACAACGTTAGATTGTGTGACGCCTTACTTTTCTTTATTATAAATTAAGTAAGTACTTACCTTATAATAAACAAAAAATATAGTAAATTGATAAAAAAAATAATGATTTGAGTAAATATAAATTTACTTATAATAGTGTACGGATGAAACATTTTTTCCAATTTTTCTCTATAATATATCACACAAGAAATTTTATCATAAAATGAAAAATCTTTAAATCGATAAATTACAAACTATATCACATTGAATTCTGATTCAAATTAAATATTAAAGAAATATTATTTTTCTGTGTTTTCCGAACTTTTTTTTTTCCATTTTTGGAGAATTTATTACTTTATCGGTAAATTTTGTCACTACAACGTTAGATTGTGTGACGCCTTACTTTTCTTAATTATTAATTAAGTAAGTACTTACTCTATAATAAACAAAAAATATAGTAAATTGATAAAAAAAATAATAATTGGAGGAAATAAAAATTGACTTATAATAGTGTATTGATGAAATATTTTTTCCACTTTTTCTCTATAATATATCACACAAGAAATTGGATCATGAATTGAAAAATCTTTTAATTAATAAAATACAACCTATATCACATTGAATTCTGAATCAAATTAAATATTAAAGAAATATTATTTTTCTTTATTTTCTGAACTTCTTTTTTCCCCTTTTTTAGAGATTTTATAGTTTTATCGTTAAATTTTGTGATTACAACGTTAGATTGTGTGGCTCCTTACTTTTCTTTATTATAAATTAAGTAAGTACTTACCCTATAATAAACAAGAAATATAGTAAATTGATAAGAAATAACGATTTGAAGAAATAAAATACGACCTAAAATAGTTTATGGATGAAACATTTTTTCCACTTTTTCTCTATAATATATTAAACAAGAAATTGGAACATGAATTGAAAAATCTTTTAATAAAAAAATACAAACTATATTACTTTGAATTCTGAATCAAATTAAATATTAAAGAAATATTATTTTCCTTTATTCTCCAAATTATTTTTCTCCTTTTTTATGGTTTTTATATTTTTATCGTTAAATTTTGTCACTACAACGTTAGATTGTGTGATGCCTTACTATTCTTAATTATTAATTAAATAAGGACATCCCATAAAATAATCGAAAATTAGAGTGAACTGTTCAATAATAGTTTTCTAGGAATAAAAATTTGACTTAAAATAGATTATGGATGAAATATTTTTTCCAATGTTTCTGTATAATATATCGCACAAGAAATTAAAAAATGAATTGAAAAATCTTTAATGCAATAAATTACAAACTATATCACTTTGAATTCTGATTCAAATTAAATATTAAAGAAATATTATTTTTTTTTTTGTTTTACGAACTTTTTTTTCCCTTTTTTGGAGAATTTACATCTTTATCGTTAAATTTTGTCATTACAACGTTAGATTGTGTGACGCCTTACTTTTGTAAATTATTAATTAATTAAGTACTTACCGTATAATAAACTAAAAATATAGTAAATTGATAAGAAATAACGATTTGGAAAAATAAAATTCGACCTAAAATAGATTATGGATGAAATTTTTTTTCCACTTTTTCTCTATAATATTTCACGCAAGAAATTTGATCATGAATTGAAAAATCTTTTAATCAATAAAATACAAACTATATCTTTTTGAATTCTGAATCAAATTAAATATTAAAAAAATATTATTTTTCTTTATTTTCCGAACTTTTTTTTCCCTTTTTTGGAGAATTTACATCTTTATCGTTAAATTTTGTCACTACAACGTTAGATTGTGTGACGCCTTACTTTTCCTAATTATTAATTAAGTAAGTGCTTACCCTATAGTAATTAAAAAATATAGTAAATTGATGAGAAATAATGATTTGAGGAAATAAAATTCGACTTAAAATAGTGTACGGATGAAACATTTTTTCCACTTTTTCTCTATAATATATCACACAAGAATTTTGATCATTAATTGAAAAATCTTTTAATCAATAGAATACAAACTATATCACTTTAGATTCTGTATCCTATAAAATATTAAAGAAATATTATTTTTCTTTCTTTTCCGAAATATTTTTTTCCTTTTCAATGGATTTCAAATTTTTATTGTTAAATTTTGTCACTACAACGTTAGATTGTGTGGCTCCTTACTTTTCTTAATTAATAATTAAGTAAGTACTTACCGTATAATAAACTAAAAATATAATAAATTGATAAGAAATAACGATTTGAAGAAATAAAATTCGACCTGAATAGATGATGGATGAAACATTTTTTCCACTTTTTCTCTATAATATATCACACATGAAATTTGATCATGAATTGAAAAATCTTTTAATCAATAAATTACAAACTATATCACTTTGAATTCTTAATCAAATTAAATATTAAAGAAATATTATTTTTCTTTATTTTCCGAACTGTTTTTCCCCTTTTTTAGAGAATTTATATCTTTATCGTTAAATTTTGTCACTACAACGTAAGATTGTGTGACGCCTTACTTTTCTTAATTATTGATTAAGTAAGTACTTACTCTATAATAAACAAAAAATATAGTAAATTGATAAAAAAATAATATTTGGAGGAAATAAAAATTGACTTATAATAGTGTATGGATGAAACATTTTTTCCACTTTTTCTCTATAATATATCACACACAAAAATTGGATCATGAATTGAAAAATCTTTTAATTGATAAATTACAACCTATATCACTTTGAATTCTGAATCAAATTAAATATTAAAGAAATATTATTTTTCTTTATTTTCTGAACTTCTTTTTTCCCCTTTTTTAGAGATTTTATAGTTTTATCGTTAAATTTTGTGATTACAACGTTAGATTGTGTGGCTCCTTACTTTTCTTTATTATAAATTAAGTAAGTACTTACCCTATAATAAACAAAAAAATATAGTAAATTGATAAGAAATAACGATTTGAAGAAATAAAATACGACCTAAAATAGTTTATGGATGAAACATTTTTTCCACTTTTTCTCTATAATATATTAAACAAGAAATTGGAACATGAATTGAAAAATCTTTTAATAAAAAAATACAAACTATATTACTTTGAATTCTGAATCAAATTAAATAATAAAGAAATATTATTTTCCTTTATTTTCCAAATTATTTTTCTCCTTTTTTATGGTTTTTATATTTTTATCGTTAAATTTTGTCACTACAACGTTAGATTGTGTGATGCCTTACTATTCTTAATTATTAATTAAATAAGGACATCCCATAAAATAATCGAAAATTAGAGTGAACTGTTCAATAATAGTTTTCTAGGAATAAAAATTTGACTTAAAATAAATTATGGATGAAATATTTTTTCCAATGTTTCTCTATAATATATCGCACAAGAAATTAAAAAATGAATTGAAAAATCTTTAATGCAATAAATTACAAACTATATCACTTTGAATTCTGAATCAAATTAAATATTAAGAAATATTATTTTCCTTTATTTTCCGAACTTTTTTTCCCCTTTTTAGGAGAATTTATATCTTTATCGTTAAATTTTGTCATTACAACGTTAGATTGTGTGACGCCTTACTTTTCCTAATTATTAATTAAGTAAGTGCTTACCCTATAGTAATTAAAAAATATAGTAAATTGATGAGAAATAATGATTTGAGGAAATAAAATTCGACTTAAAATAGTGTACGGATGAAACATTTTTTCCACTTTTTCTCTATAATATATCACACAAGAAATTTGATCATTAATTGAAAAATCTTTTAATCAATAGAGTACAAACTATATCACTTTAGATTCTGTATCCTATAAAATATTAAAGAAATATTAATTTTCTTTCTTTTCCGAAATATTTTTTTCCTTTTCAATGGATTTCAAATTTTTATAGTTAAATTTTGTCACTACAACGTTAGATTGTGTGGCTCCTTACTTTTCTTAATTATTAATTAAGTAAGTACTTACCGTATAATAAACTAAAAATAAAGTAAATTGATAAGAAATAACGATTTGAAGAAATAAAATTCGACCTAAATAGATGATGGATGAAACATTTTTTCCACTTTTTCTCTATAATATATTACACATGAAATTTGATCATGAATTGAAAAATCTTTTAATCAATAAATTACAAACTATATCACTTTGAATTCTTAATCAAATTAAATATTAAAGAAATATTATTTTTCTTTATTTTCCGAACTGTTTTTCCCCTTTTTTGGAGAATTTATAGTTTTATTGTTAAATTTTGTGATTACAACGTTAGATTGTGTGGCTCCTTACTTTTCTTTATTATAAATTAAGTAAGTACTTACCCTATAATAAACAAAAAAATATATTAAATTGATAAGAAATAACGATTTGAAGAAATAAAATACGACTTAATATAGTTTATGGATGAAACATTTTTTCCACTTTTTCTCTATAATATATCACACAATAAATTGGATCATGAATTGAAAAATCTTTTAATTAATAAAATACAACCTATATCACATTGAATTCTGAATCAAATTAAATATTAAAGAAATATTATTTTCCTTTATTCTCCAAATTATTTTTCTCCTTTTTTATGGTTTTTATAGTTTTATCGTTAAATTTTGTGATTACAACGTTAGATTGTGTGATGCCTTACTTTTCTTAATTATTAATTAAGTAAGTACTTACTCTATAATAAACTAATAATATAGTAAATTGATAAGAAATAACGATATGAAGAAATAAAATTTGACTTAAAATAGTGTACGGATGAAACATTTTTTTCCACTTTTTCTCTATAATATATCACACAAGAAATTTGATCATTAATTGGAAAATCTTTTAATCAATAGAATACAAACTATATCACTTTAGATTCTGTATTCTATAAAATATTAAAGAAATATTATTTTTCTTTCTTTTCCGAAATATTTTTTTCCTTTTCAATGGATTTCAACTTTTTATTGTTAAATTTTGTCACTACAACGTTAGATTGTGTGGCTCCTTACTTTTCTTAATCATTAATTAAGTAAGTACTTACCGTATAATAAACTAAAAATATAGTAAATTGATAAGAAATAACGATTTGAAGAAATAAAATTCGACCTAAATAGATGATGGATGAAACATTTTTTCCACTTTTTCTCTATAATATATCACACATGAAATTTGATCATGAATTGAAAAATCTTTTCATCAATAAATTACAAACTATATCACTTTGAATTCTTAATCAAATTAAATATTAAAGAAATATTATTTTTCTTTATTTTCCGAACTGTTTTTCCCCTTTTTTGGAGAATTTATATCTTTATCGTTAAATTTTGTCACTACAACGTAAGATTGTGTGACGCCTTACTTTTCTTAATTATTGATTAAGTAAGTACTTACCATATAATAAACAAAAAATATAGTAAATTGTTATGAAATAACGATTTGAAGAAATAAAATTTGACTTAAAATAGTTTATGGATGAAACATCTTTTTTCAACTTTTTCTATATAGTATATTAAACAAGAAATTTAATCATGTATTGAAAAACCTTTTATTCAATAAAATACAAACTATATCACTTTGAATTCTGAATCAAATTAAATATTAAAGAAATATTATTTTTCTTTGTTTTCCGAACTTTTTTCCCCTTTTTTGGAGAATTTACATCTTTATCGTTAAATTTTGTCATTACAACGTTAGATTGTGTGACGCCTTACTTTTGTAAATTATTAATTAAGTAAGTACTTACCGAATAATAAACTAAAAATATAGTAAATTGATAAGAAATAACGATTTGAAGAAATAAAATTCGACCTAAAATAGATTATGGACGAAAATTTTTTTCCACTTTTTCTCTATAATATATCACACAAGAAATTTGATCATGAATTGAAAAATCTTTTAATCAATAAAATACAAACTATATCACTTTAAATTCTGAATCAAGTTAAATATTAAAGAAATATTATTTTTCTTTATTTTCCGAACTTTTTTTCCCTTTTTTGGAGAATTTACATCTTTATCGTTAAATTTTGTCACTACAACGTTAAATTGTGTGACGCCTTACTTTTCCTAATTTTTTATTAAGTAAGTGCTTACCCTATAGTAATTAAAAAATATAGTAAATTGATGAGAAATAATGATTTGAGGAAATAAAATTTGACTTAAAATAGTGTACGGATGAAACATTTTTTTCCACTTTTTCTCTATTATATATCACACAAGAAATTTGATCATTAATTGGAAAATCTTTTAATAAAAAAAATACGAATTATTTTACTTTGAATTCTGAATGAAATTAAATAATAAAGAAATATTATTTTCCTTTGTTTTCCGACCTTTTTTCCCCCTTTTTTGGAGAATTTATATTTTTATCGTTAAATTATGTCACTACAACGTTAGATTGTGTGACGCCTTACTTTTCTTTATGATAAATAAGTAAGTACTTACCTTATAATAAACAAAAAATATAGTAAATTGATAAAAAATAATGATTTGAGGAAATTAGAATTGACATCTAATAGTGTATGGATGAAACATTTTTTTCACTTTTTCTCTATAATATACAGTATTAAACAAGAAATTTGATCATGAATTGAAAAATCTTTAAAAAAAAAAATACAAACTATATTACTTTGAATTCTGAATCAAATTAAATAATAAAGAAATATTATTTTTCTTTATTTTCCAAATTTTTTTTATCCTTTTTTATGGTTTTTATATTTTTATCGTTAAATTCAGTCACTACAACGTTAGATTGTGTGACGCCTTACTTTTCTTAATTATTAATTAAATAAGAACGTACCTAAAATAATCGAAAATATAAGTGATGTGTTCAATAATAGTGTTTTTAAGAATAAAAATTTGACTTAAAATAGATTATGGATGAAACATTATTTCCATTTTTTCTCTATAATATATTAAACAAGAAATTGAATCATGAATTGAAAAATCTTTTAATCCGTAAAATACAAACTATATCACTTTGAATTCTGGATTAAATTAAATATTAAAGAAATATAATTTTCTTTATTTTCCGAACTTTTTTTCCTTTTTTTGGAGAATTTACATCTTTATCGTTAAATTTTGTCACTACAATTTTAGATTGTGTGACGCCTTACCTTTCTAAATTATTAATTAAGTACTTACCCTATAATAAACTAAAAATATAGTAAATTGATTAGAAATAACGATTTGAAGAAATAAAATACGACTTAAAATAGTTTATGGATGAAACATGTTTTCCACTTTTTCTCTATAATATATCACACAAGAAATTTGATCATGAATTGAAAAATCTTTTAAGCAATAAAATACAAACTATATCACTTTGAATTCTGAATCAAATTCAAAAACAGTGATTCAATGCACCAAAATGTTAATAAAAAGAGGTTTAGGGCGAAATAATTTTTTTCACCGTTTTTCTAGTAATATTTACATAAGGAATGTAGATATTTAGGAATGGAAATATATTTCACTCAATATTATTTGTAATAATTTTCAATAAAATTTTATTAATTTTAATTATTTTAGAAAAAATATATAAATTTTTTTCAAAATGTTTTTATTAATTAAGACAGGTTTAAAATTTATCTTTAAATTTTGCACTCCGTTGTTGATTTGTTTTACTCCATTCTTTTTAATTATCATTTATAAGGTGTCACAAAAAAGGAAGGCAAGGGTTTTTTGTTTTAAATTTAAAGCTTGAAATTTCCCAAACTTTTTTTCTGTTTTATAATAATTATAATATATTATATTTATACAAAATACATTCTTTTCTTGACTTTAGAAATCATCTTAACTTTTAAATAATTAATTTATTAATCTTTATTTGGTTTCTCGTTATTCTTTTAGCATTATTTATTATTACATGAAGTAATTCATAATTTTTTACTTTATCGTTTGTAGGAAGCAAAAATATAAATACGTATTAAAATTTACTGTTTTCAATTAACATAATATATTTTTAATTAACCAAACGCTTAAGGGATTTGGTATGTGATTAGGAAGCACAAAAAAAAAATAATCATTTAATTTAATTAAATTTTTAAAGAAGTTAACGCAAACGATGTGACCTTTTCTTTGTTGGAATCAGTATCATATTTTTGGTTAGCAAAAAAAAAAAAAATAAATAAATAAATTGTAATAAAAAATTATAATAATAATAGAAATTTAATTTAATTTTGAATTTAATTTTAAATTTAATTTAATAATAAAAGAAAATAACCAAACAATGAATTTCCTGTGGTTGGAATTGGTATCATGTGTTTGGCAAGCAAAAAAAAAAAAAAAAAAAAAAAAAAAAAAAAAAAAAAAAAAAAAAAAAAAAAAAAAATTAATTTTTTTAATTTAATTTTTAATTAATTCAATTTAATTTAATTTATGTTAATTTATGTTTATGTTAATTTAATTAAATTTAATCTAATTTTGGTTAACTTAGCTTGATTAAATATTGTATTGTGCAAATTTTCATCCGCCATCTTGAATATCTTTTATTTTGCTTTAAACAATGTGTGGAGCCCCTAAAATACCAAAGGGGATTAAGTATGTTAACAACCGCTTGCCAATTAGAGCGACATGTGGAAAATTTTGGAACTAAAATTTGTAAAAATTTGGTGCGACAAAATAATTTCTGGGGCGTCACAAGCCCAGGCGCCACAAGGCACGTTCTAAAGGAAAGTAAGTTATATCAATTTGGCAATGCAAAAATATTAGGAATTAAATTGAGGAACTGCGATTGTGAACTTGATTACAGAGATTCTAGAGAGACAACAATATAATAAATTAATAAATTTATATAATATTATCTTTTATTAAAAATATAAAATATATTTTCTAAGTAGTTCTTAGAAATATATAATATTAAATAGTACTTAATAAAATTAGTTTACTGTAGTAATAAAATTTATTGCCTTATTACTAATGAAAAAATTAATTTTAAATATAACTAGTAAAAAAAAAAAAAAAAAAAAAAAAGGTTACAGAAAACTAGAAGTCCATTATATGTGTCGAACCTATTAGTCTCGACCCGTCTATCAGAACCCAAAATAAAATAACATTATTTTTCGCATTTTATTGATTTATTTGTCTCTTATATTGAACTTGAATATAATTGTCAAAATAATTTACTTTTAAATTGTTTTTCTCTTTTATTGAACAACTTTAAAGATTGTTTAAATATTTAAAATATTTTTAGATTAACAAACAAAAAATTTATACTAATAAATAAGATAAAAAAAAAATTAATTTTCTTTCACAGAAAATTCTTTGAAACATTTCTCTTTATTTTCTTATTATTATTTTAATGAAAAAATATAATATAAAGGTTGTATATTATATTAAAAAAAAAAAAAAAAAAAAAAAAGAAGTTAAAAAGAAAAAGTGATTAACTTTGTTTTATTTAACTTTTCAGTTTGCTATTAAAATGAGAATTTAATATTAATGTTCTGTGCCAAGATAAATGAATATAAATATTGGTAGGGAAAAAATATCTACGTAATTTATGTTGCAAGGATCAATAAATAAATAATGCTAAGTACAATATAGAAATATATAATATACATATTATTTAATATTACATATAGAAATATATAATGTACATATTATTTAATATTACATAAAATAATTGAAGGTTGTATCCGCATAACATCAATCTGAATGCGCTTCGACGCCGATACTAGAGCGATGAATAACATTGCTTAGCATGGTTTTTGGCTATTTTCTTAGAGAAATTAGTTAATTTTTTAGTAGAAGTAACATCCATTGCAAGTTTGAAACTTGACGCTTCAACTTCAAACATATTATTTGTAAATATGAAAGTATAAATATATAAAGGGGGAAATCAGCGGGATTTAACAAAAATATTGCAAAAAAAAAAAAAAAAAAAAAAAAAAAGAAGAAATATTTGATATATTGCGCAGGGATAAACTAGCATCAGGTATCTTTAAAACATTATAAAAATAATTGGTGAGTCGCTATGCTATAAATTTTTATTAATTTATTATTATAATTAATATATATATAAAAAAAAATGCTTAAGTCCCATAAGTCATATGTTAATTTCAATAATTATATGCTATCTCATCAGATATTATAGTCATTGGTTCTGATATTTTTATCATAATTAGCTGTTACTATTTACTTTCAAACAGCATCATAAAGTTTTGAGGTTATCTTTTTAGTTTCCCGTTTTAGTTTAATCCATCTGCCCGATCAGCCTGCATAGATGTTTCCACGGTTTCTCAAGGCTGTCATGGCGAATGCCGGGCTGTGTTCTTAGGCCGTGGCCGGCCCGTGTGTGCTTTTCCATTAATTGGAAAGTCCTTACCTGTCGATAAGACATTGTCTTGACTGGGCAGTGGGCACAATATGGCAAGCAAAAAAAAAAAATAAATAATAATAATATAAAAAAAATACAACCCTTTAAATTTCAACTTCGTACAACGGTTTTACAAATATACATAAATAATATATTATAATTCATAATTTAACCTAAAGTAAAAATTTTGTTATGTTTTAAACAATACAGTACATTTCTTTGTACTCTAATTGTTTTGTTGTGACCCATGTAAAGTACAGTACGCTAGCGGCACATAAGTCGAACAGAGAACAAATGTAAAGAAACCAAAAATTAGATTACCTTAAAATATACTTAGATTTACATTAACTTATGATAGAACATTTTTTATATATAATTTTTTTTTTAATAAAAGTATGTTTATTTATTTTGTATTTATTACAATAATAATTTTATAAATTTTTATTATTAAAAAATTATTGAAATAGTATATAATTTTTATTGTGTATTTAAATTTAAGATATTTTTATGCATTTAATAAAAAATTAATATTATTAAATATAAATGTATATTTAATTTTTTATAAATGATATTAATCAAGAGTTATTAGGATATGCAATATTGAAATAAAAAATCACACCATGAAGTTGACGCAAGAGAGATCTCTTTAACGAAGGTGTGTCACTATCGAAAAGAAGGAATCTAATAGACATTATAGACCGTATGTTAAGGCTCAGACAACATGTCAACATTTTAAGTAGGAGACCGACGTAGGCCATTAGACTCAAATTATTCTCGTCAAAAAATTCTGAAATTTTGCACAATGATACTTAAGTTTGAGACAATTTTGGGGTGTCACCGTGCAAATAAATGTTATATGGTTTTTTGAAATTTTAAGCCCACAAGGCTCAATGTTAATTTCAATATATATATATTTTTTTTGGTCGGTCAAACATCATGAAATTTTTATCACAGCTAGATGTGACCCTTAGCTACACAATGACACCAAATTTAGACCCTAAACACTTCTAGTTTTTTGAGATATAAGGTCGGTACTCTACTTCCTTAAAAGCATTTACATGAATGGTACTTAAGAAAATTTCAATTTATGCAACCCGCACAACACACAACATTATTGTACTACTTTTGGCCTGTTTCTGACGTCACAGACAGAAATATTCCCGCAAATTGCATCCTTCACAGTTTTTTCACGCTCTCTTGTGGAGCTACATTTACATTCTGGTAAAAATTATTAGTTTTGTAGATCCCATTTGTTGTTTATAATGATTAAAAAGATCATGTTGTTTTATGTTTTCTACGCCTTTAAAGTCAACAACATACAACATGAGCCGGTTTAATGATTAACTCAAGCATGGGAGAAAAATAATGTGAATAACTAAAAATTAAACAATTCCCTAAAGAAAATAGCCAAAAATAAAGTTGTTCATTGCTCTTGTATGGCGTCGAAGCGCATTCAGTTGGACGTCATGCGGATACACCCTGTACTACGCCTATAACTTTCATTGAAGTTTGAAACGTGACATTTATTATTTATAAAAATGAAAGTATACAAAATTAAAACTTTTTATTCTATATTTAACACACTTAAAATTTTATAATATAACATAAAGTAAAATATTTAAATTTTAACATAATTTTTAAATTATATAAAACAATCTTTATTTAAGTAATAAAAATAAAATTTATTTAATTTTTTTAAACTATTATTTTTTTAATAAAAAATATAATATAAAATATTAAATGCACTTTTAAATTTAAAATACATTTTAATAGTGGATGTCTGTATAGCTATTTCTCGCATTGATCAGAAAATCGAAGTATGAATGATTATATATTGTTATTTAAATATGTGATTTTAATTGAACATTCTAACCTAACAATAATGAAGTTAAATTTCAATGTAGGAGAAGAAAGACTAAACGTTTTGCTGTGAACTACTTCAAATAAAATGATATTTATTATTATGCGTCTTCATTATCAATGCTAACTAATTAAACATTCTAAATAGTAGGGCATTACTCTTTAGTTAAATAGGTAATCAGAAGTTGACTAGTGCTTAAGTTAACAGAATAAGGGTTTAGTGAGATATGTGCATGTCAATTATATGATATTTTAAGAAGCAGGCTTACCGGTGAAAAAAAAATCTAGGATAAATTATGTTTGAAAATTCCTAGCTAAATAATTATAGTCCGTAATGTTATATTAAAAAAAAATATATAATTTTTTCTTATACTATCTGCTAATTAAAAGCGATTGAATATAAATTATATAAAATAAAATAATACTTTTCTTTTAATGCAAAATTTATAACAAGACCTTTTTTGTCCTTTTTCAATGGTTTTCCAAATTTACATGTTTCGGTGTGTCAAATATTATAATAAATAAATAATAATAGTAAAAAACAAAAAGTAAGATAAGGCGAATCTATAATACTGTAATAAAGATCTAATAATAACGATCAAAAGCGAGTGAGATTGCGAGAGAGAGAGAGAGAGAGAGAGAGAGAGAGAGAGAGAGAGAGAGAGAGAGAGTGTGGGAGGGGGATATAATGGCAAAGATCTTAAAATCTACTAGCCCCAATAATAAAAACTAATGCCGAGCTTAGGTATGGCCGAATGGTAAAGGCTCGTAACTCTGTACTTCTGTACTCTGTACTTCACGAGTGGTGAAGACTCGTAACTCTGTACTTCTCACCGAGTATATACGTTCAACTTCAAGCCACTGCTGGGTGCGTACGTGAAAAATGAGAATGCAACACGTTGCATGATGCATGTGTACATGCATTCCATGACGAGGCACAGCATTCGGGAGGTGCATGATTGATGTGATTGCACCGACCAGTCTGTCTAGACGTTTCCACGGTTTCTCTAGGCTGTCATGGCGAATGCCGGGCTGTGACTTAGACCGTGGTCGGCCCGTGTGTGCTTTTCCTTTTATTTTGGAAAGTCCTAACTTGTCAACATAACAATGTTTTGACTGAGACTGGGATTGGTGTAGCACAATAACACAATATAGCAAGCAAGCAAGCAAGCAAAAAAAAAAAAAAAAAGTTCAGTATAAAATTATAATTTAGCCAATCATTTCCATTTATTAAAATAATAATAATAAAAATCAGAGACACTTAACATATTTTTACTGCTAGATATATTCTCTAAAAACTTGCGAGTTCGTATATGTTAAAGTTGTTCTAAGGAATGTAGTGTAAATTTACTTAGAGTCTAATGAATAGTTAATATGTAGAGAGTACACGTATACGCAGGAAGGCAGACCAAAGGATGTATATAAAATATGTATAACATACACTGAGAAATCAAGCTAGTAGTAGGTAAAAATTGATACTAAATGTTAATGACCGACTGATATCTCGCAACCTAGACGATTGAGAATTACAATATAAATTGAAAGTAAAGAAGAAATTTTACTTAAAAATTAAGCTACGTCAAATGCGTGAGAACACGATAAAATATTTAAGTTATTTCACTTTAAAAATTGCATGCAAATGAGGAAAATTAAATTTTAGCAGTAAATTAGTCAAATTTAAAAAAAAAAAAAAAATGAAAATGAAAAAAATTATTAAAACATTTTAAGAACAATAAATCATCTGTTAAGTTTATTCGATTTCATTTGAAAATTATAGTGTTTGTTTTGTAGGAAATAACGAATTTACGAAGAATTATTGTGAAATTAAATTAGAACTTTTTTTAACGTTTTCCGGTCTAAGTCAGTCCACCCTCTACGTTAATGCTGTTCGTATACCTGCTGTTTTCTACTATTAAAATGACTATCAACTATGGTTATTCGAATGAAATGCGCATTTTTTTGTAGCAAGAGAACAGATTTTTTACGATTAACACCGATTCGGTCCGTGTGATATGAAGACCAAAGAATTAATTTCTTATAATCTCTAGGCAATCGTGAGTAATGATTACGCATTTCTTTTTTGAGTGTACATAATACGTATTCATGGCTCTCTTATAGAGGTAAGCTTAAGATTTCATAATTAAACACTTTTGTTTTATAGTTTTATACTTTGTTTTTATTAACATAATATTATGAACATGATTAAATCTTGTCCTGGTCTTAAACTTCTTATGAATTAACAAAAATTTCAGTCTTAAAGTTTCTTTATGATAAAAAAAGAAAAAAAATTGAAGCGTAGTAGAAAAGTTATTTAAATATTTTTCAATGTAAAGGTAGGCTTGTAGTTTGAAAGTTTACAGTATAACTTTGAACTTTAAAAGTTGCCATGTATTTTATTATATATTATTTTAAATGTCAGAAATGTCAACAAAATATTATGATCATCTCATCAGTTAAAGAAACCGTGATGTAAAATAATAATAATAAAAAACTCAACAGGGGTTATCGGCTTAAAAAAGTCTTAAAAAGTTGTATGGCTTTAAACACACGTCAAAGTATGTTTAGTAATTCTCATTTCAATTTCTCCGAAATAAGTAGCGTACTTTTCAGAAAAATTTCAAAAAAACGCATTTTTCCACATAAGTGTAATTTAAAGCTTTCCTCGCGCGATACCGATAAGCTCCATTGTAAAGATGGGACTATAACTATGCCAAAACAACGTCTTTCTCGCCAAAAGCTGCATCTGGGGTGCCAAACCAATCAGAAAGCGTGTTATAAACCTACAAGCCAATCACAGTTGACTTCAAATAGTTAATTACACTGTACAGTATCCTCTCGAAGTAGTATTGGGAGAATTGTACAGTATTATACATAAAGTAATACGGTACTTATACATACTTTATGTATACCATTATACACACACAAATTACACATTATAATACATGACATACCATTATCATACCTTTCTATAATTATGCAAAAAGGGGAGAAAACTTTTAAAGTACACGTTTAAAAAATTGTTTATTTATAACACATCGATTACAAAATATCGTTATAGAATTACAGTCTTGTAGTCGTTAACGTAAAATAGTTAACGATTAAGTTAACTATAACGTTAACTGGTTATTTCTAAAATATAGATTATAACAACATTGCATAAAGTAACGCTATAGTTATAGATTAACAAAAATTGACGTTGACATAGCGTTAACTATAATGTTACTTTTTGAAAGAAATTTTTACTTAATACTGACTAAAAAAATCAACTGCGAGGTAAGAGAAACACTGAATAAAATTAACCTTTATTTATAAATGAGTAAATATAAGTAAAATATTAACTTTATAAACGATGAAAGTTTTGAATAATGATAACAAAATTCATTGTCTAAAAAAAAACCTGTTAACGTTATAATTAACGCCAACTAACGTTAAAGATAACGTTATATTTGAGGACAAATTAAAGTTAACGTTATCGTTAAAGTTTTATATGAAATTAACTTATCATTAACGTTATAGAAAATTTAGGTATATAACGACTACAACTACAAGACCGTAGAATTATCATCGTAAAAACCATAATCGTTTACTCAAGACTGGCAAATTTAGCTATGACGTATGTTTTGGGTTGTTATAACGGCTTTTGCTCTCAATGAATATTAATAATAAAAAATTAGGGAAGTCATGTTTTTGAGAGGTGATGATCACTGTAGAAAAAAAACATTATTATATAACAACCCCTTTCATGTATGCAACAATGATGTTTTAGATGACCTTTAACGTTGATTGCAAGTGCAAAGGGTTTATTGCCACGTAAATAAAAATCTGGCGATCATAACTCTTGCAGATGGGTGGTGTTAGAGTGTGTGAGAAATGGAACATTTGCAGCCAGGTTATCGTGTTTGTGATATTTCACGGTAACTTCTAATTCAAATTGCTGAGTAGACAATTCGTTCTACCTACTATCTTATGGACAGGCAATAAAAAGCAACATTTAGGCTTCCTCGTCACGAAGATTGAATTAGATAAATAGAGTATGGCCGAGTGGAGGGCAGCTGACACGTTACTCTGTACTCCTAACCGAGTACAGGTTCGAGTCACCTGCTGTGTGCGTACGTGAAGTGTGAGAGCACAACACGTTGCACAGTGCATGTTTAAATGCATTCCATGACGACGAACAGCATACGGGAGGTGCATCATTGCACCGTCCTACGTGCCTAGAGTGAACGCGGTTTCTCTAGGCTATCAAGGCGAATGCCGGACCATATATTAGGCTATGGGCGCGGTTAATAATATCCAAAACATTCCCAGTGAAAATAATTACTTTTTTCGTTACTTTTTGAAGGTATAACTGAAAACGTCAGGGCCCTAGAGAGAGTCCACGGCTGTGTTTTTATTGACTATTTTAATGTGTTTATTTTTTTAAATATTTAATAATCTTAAAGAGTTGTAAAAAAAAAATATATAAATAAAAAAAAAACGTTTCTATAATATGCAGTAAAATATGTATTTTTATGTATAAAACTGTGAAATGTACCTGACTTGTCTTGAGAAGGCCAATAAAATGATTTGATTTGATTTGATTTATTTTAAACTAAGCAAACCAAGCACACAGGTAACTGATGCAAATTTAATTTGATGGGTAAATTTTTTTCATTTATTTCTTTATATTTAAAATTTGATACAGACGAAACTTTTTTATCATTATTATTATTTCAAATTTAATGAAAATTTTTGCAGAGAACTAAAAAAATTACTTGAATTTAACGAATCTTCTTCTTTTATTATTCAAAATACTTTTTAAATAAAATTACCTTTATATTACTTTCTCTAATCATGCCCTTGTTTTAGCATGAAAAACATTCATATCACTCTGATCAATGCATGATAAAAATGTCGTAAAGTTAATCTTATAAAATATATAATGTATGTTAATAACAAAAATTCTGTGAAAAAAAAAAAGAAAAAAAAAAAAACGGAACTTATTTAGTAAAGATCATAATAATAATAATAATATTAAAAAATATCCTTAATATTTAAAATAGGACTATTATACAAATAGAAATACAATACTTAATTATACATGTATTATATCATCACTTATCATGCACTTACACCATCATATCATACATACACAAAATACACACATTTACCATGCCATTATCTTTCTTTACTCCAACAAAATAAGGAGAAAACTTAAATTTAAATTAGGCAGCGTTTATAAAATTGTTTATTTATAATACATCAATTCCAAAATATTGTTATAGACCCTTTTGCACTCATATTTAAGAGCCGCCTTTTTGTTGGTCAGGAATACATAGGCCAGCATAGGATAAACGTCATTATTAAGATTGAATTATATATATATATATATATATAATATATATATATATATATATATATATATATATATATATATATATATATATAATATATATATATATATATATAATATATATATATATAATATATATATATATATATATATATATATATATATATATATATATATATATATATATATATATTAATGGCAAAAGAAGCTTTAAACTTTAATCAAAGCCTTATTTCTAGCTCCTAATAAGTTTGAAAAATATGAGAAAAATTTGTTCAGTTGAAATAAACTCTTTATGTGAAAAATTAGAAGAAATGTTGTTTCCCCTATGCTGGACAATGCATTAGGCACCACAAACATGGCGACAAAGCGCAATGATATGTAAGGGGTCTATAGAATTGTTATCGTAAAAACAATAATCGTATACTCAAGATTTGCAAATTTAGCTGTGACGTATGTTTGGGGTTGTTGTAACGGTTTTTGATCTCAACGTATTATAATGGAAAATTTGGAAGGCATGTTTTTGAGAGGTGATGATCACTGTTAAGAATACACATTATTATATATGACTACCTTTTTAATGTATGCAACAATTATGTTTCAAATGACCTTTAACGTTCATTGTAAGGGCAAAGGGATTTGTTACCACGTAAATACAAAACTGGCGATCATAACTCTTGCAGATGGGTGGTGTTAGAGTGTGTGAGAAATGGAACATTTGCAGCCAGGTTATCGTGTTTGTGATATTTCACGGTAACTTCTAATTCAAATTGCTGAGTAGACAATTCGTTCTACCTACTATCTTATGGACAGGCAATAAAAAGCAACATTTAGGCTTCCTCGTCACGAAGATTGAATTAGATAAATAGAGTATGGCTGAGTGGAGGGCAGCTGACTCGTTACTCTGTACTCCTTACCGAGTACAGGTTCGAGTCACCTGCTGTGTGCGTACGTGAAGTGTGAGAGCACAACACGTTGCACAGTGCATGTTTACGTGTATTCCATGACGACGAACAGCATACGGGAGGTGCATCATTGCACCGTCCTACGTGCCTAGAGTGAACGCGGTTTCTCTAGGCTATCAAGGCGAATGCCGGACCATATATTAGGCTATGGCCGGCTAATAATATCCAAAACGTTCCCAGTGAAAATAACTTCTTTTTTCGTTTTTGTAGGTAATTTAAATTAAGCAAACCCAGCACACAGGTAACTATAATGCAAATTTAATTTGATGGGTACACTTTTTTCCATATATTTCTTTATATTTTAACATTGATCCAGTTGTTGTTTTTTTTTAACATTTTTGAATATTTAGTGCAGGAAGATAAAGATAATAACAGTTTTTAAAAAAATTACCTGAGCTGCAAATCTACAATAATTGATTCTCTTTCTGTTTAAGGTAAGAGGATCAGCAACATCTATCTCGTTGTATTCACGTAAGTTATACCTTTTTTTTTTTTTTTTTATTTTTTAATAAATAAAATAATTAAAAAAAAAATTTTTTTTTATATTTTAAAAGATTTTTAATAAATTAAAGTTATATTTTTCAAAATTTTATTTTTAAACAAAAGTTTATAATAGTTCATTATATATATTTTTAATAATTTTAATTTAAATAAAAAAAACATGTAGAGCTAATACGTAAGTTGATAATAAATTAATTATAACCATAAAGATAAAAATTAATGCGGCAAGTTGATATAACAATTTTTATATATATATATATATATATATATATATATATATATATATATATATATATATATATATATATATATATATATATATATATATATATATATATATATATATAAATATATGTATATCCCCTAACTTTAAAAAGTAAGTTGTTATGTTTTAAACCAAACGAGCAATAATGTACCTTCGTATGTTATTGATTAATGCATTAAATTATGACCTAGTTTCCCATTAAGGGTTGTATATATATGGCTTGTATCTCAGAAAAAAAAAATTTCAATCATAATTATAATAAAAAATTAACAAAAAAAAAAAAACTTCGAAACTTCATGATGCCATTTGAAAGTTATTTGTAACAACTAGCTGTGATAAAAATTTCAGAACCCGTAACCATCAGATAAGGGAGAAAATAATTAATGAAATTAACATTGGCTCTTATGGGACTAAAACTTCAAAAAATCATAATTTAAAATCTAGCATGATAACCTTCCATTTTTTTTTTTTTTTTTTTTTTTTTTTTACATATTTGAGGATACCATATCCTATAACTGTGAAAATTTTCAGATTTTTCTTTCTTTACAACTTTTTAGTCAAATCCCGCAGTACCTGATTTCCCGCTTTAAGTGAAAAAGTAAAAATAGAGTTTAATAAAATAATATTTAAGGATTTTGTTTTTATTTTTTGAATTAATGAGTAGTTCACAACAACAGAGTGCATTCACATATTTGTTTTTACGTTTTTACTTTGCAGAGCAAAATATAATATTATTTAAACAATGTGCTGCGCAACGTTACTAAGAATGCACTGTAAGATATGATAATGCTTAATGCTTGATATCGGTGGTAACGTTACACTAATCAGAGGCCCGCTAGAAAAAATTGCGGGAATTCAAATTTAATACTACACTCATAGAGGGAACATTTTATTTTTATTATCCTTGGCAATTTTGAGAAAAAAACGTTGTGCATTAATTCTTGAAAAAATGAAATGAGAGATATATTATATTCACTACTACTTTATGGGCATACTTTAAAGTGTTTTAAGCCTTTTTTTCAACACCGTTAAAAAATATTGAGACTTTACTTTTTACTTTTTAAAAACTTATCATTTCATCAAAAAATTATTATTATTTTTAATATATGTTATTTATTTTAATATATTATTAAATTTAACTTTATTTAAATTTATATTTTTAAAAATATTTTTTATTTAAAATATTAATATTGACATGTAAGAAAGTCTTTTTTAGTACAATTTTTCACTCATATCATAATGCGAAAAATCTTACGGCGGGAAATCAGCTACTGCGGGATTTGACTAAAAAGTCTTAAAGAAGGAAAAATCTGAAATTTTGCATGGTGATACACTAGGTTAAGGCAACTTCAAAAATGTAAAAAAAATCGGGGTGTCACCATGTTAGATTTTGAATTGTGATTTTTTTTTTTAGTTTTAGTCCCATAAGAGGCAATGTTAATTTTAGTAAATTTCAAAAATTATTTTCTCTCTAATCTGATGGTCACGGGTAATGAAAATTTTATCATGGGTAGCTGTTATCATTAGGTTTGAGGTTGAGGTGACATCAAAAAATTAGGGACTTTTCTTTTTAGTTTTTTAGATACAAGCCAACTAAAGACAACCCTTAATAGAAAGAGTCGTTATAGAAGAAAGGATACTAGGCTATTTGTTAGAAGATGTAATTATATATTATAAATAAAAATTAACTTCTTATGTATAATAATGTTTACTATGAAATATTTAATAATAAGATATTGAACATTTCGTATATTATGTTCTGATAATTTCTAATAATTTTGTAATCTTGAACATTTAATTTTTTATTGAACATAACCCACAACACTTTTATAAACTTTTTTTATTATTATTTTTAGATATTTCTGCTGTGATGAAAATTCTTTTGCTCTGAAATTAAAGTCTGTTGGAGTCAGAAAATTTTAGCTATTAAATAAGCAACATTATAGAGACAATATTTTATTAATGGATCGAATGTTTCATAATATATATATATATATGTATATATATATATATATATATATATATATATATATATATATATATATATATATATATATATATATATATATATATATATATAATATGTGTGTGTGTACTTCAGAAACATAAATTTATATGGAGGAATTTCATAAATTTATTAATTTTTTTTCAATAAAGTCCATAGCTAGCACACAAAAAAATGCATGATGATACAGCAATAATTTACTGATTTTTTTTAATTATAAAAAGATTGCCATTTTAATTTATAATGTTGAAAATATATATTTTTTACGACCAAGGAACATAATGATTAGTATTGACAAGATATTTTTATCATCGCTTTTTGTAATTAATTAAAAAAAAATTCTTCTTATGCAAAATCAAGCCGCTTCAGAAAATGAAAAAAAAAAAAAAAAAACTAATAAAATGAAATGTTTCACCAAAACAGAATGAAATAACATAAAAACAAAAAAATTGATATTTTATAAAACTAAAACTATATGTAAACAAATAAATCAAAAATATAAAAAAAAAAACGACCCCATAAATCAAAGAAAAAAAATCACTTGTTGCATATGATATTATTTTGATATGAGTAAATTAAGTTATTATTAATGGCATATAACCTGCGTTATAGTACGATATCTTGCGCAAGTCTGTTATATTTTATAATGGTGGGGGTAGAAAAAAAAAAAAAAAAAAAAAGTAGGGCGTTATAGAGGCAAGTGTGGCGGGCAGACAAGCCACTCTTGCCGGTACCTTGCTACGAGGCAGAGCCGAGCTCTCTCTTTCGTATTCTACTATATAACAGTGATTTCTTGTCCATTCATATACAAAATAACAAGTGGGCAACAATGCACGTGGATAATAATAATAAAGATACAACAATGCAACAAAATAAAGATCTAATTGTTGCAAGTGATTATCTGGTGAGTTTTAATTGTTATTTTATTTCATCTTCCTTTCCTATCTTCCTCTTCTCTATATTTTATTTCTATTCTTTCTAATTTATATAAAAATTCTTTATTTTATTTAATTCTTCAATCAAATTTACATATTATATCTTCTAAGTGAATGCAGTGGAACAAAAGTTATAAACGCAGAAAAATCTTACACGCGTATATAAAATAAATAACGTAATTTATGCTCCATATAGCATAAACGCATTATAGCATTTATGCTATCATAAAGCATAAATGTTGATATTCTTGGGTATAGCATAAATAATTATATACTAAAAAAAAGCATAGTTGTACTGTTATGTAGAATAATTTGATATGTAATTACAAAAACTATGTAGTAATGAATAAATGTTGCTATATAAAATCAGGGGCTATCATAATTATTGTTTATTTATTCATTTTTTACAGTGCGTAATTTTTATAGATTAAAACTTATTATGAGTAAAAAACTAAAAATAGAAGGATCATATAGATCACAAAATGCAAAAGTTTGAATTGTATGTCCCACAAATCTTGAAGCTCAAAGAAGCTTTTTTTCCTGCAGTTGCATAAGCATAAATGTTGTTAAATTGATATTACATAAATTATAAAACTTTGCTAAGCATAACATTTATGCTAAATATAGAATCGTCGCTATAAAAAATCTATCTTAATAAAATACATTCCATTTTTATGAGTAAATATTGGAGACATTGAGTTAGTATATTGAATATATTTTTGTTTGTATGTGTTAATGTCTTTTTGATGGTGATTTTTTTTTTCTTCCCCTTTTGTGATGACCACGGATCCTAAAATTTTTACTTTAGTTAGCTGTTATTATTGACTACAATATAACATAAGGGGTCAACTTTTGAATTTTGGAACTATCAGCAAAACATTAATTTGATTTGCATTTTAATTGAAAAATATTAAAATAATTGTCTAGTCCTTCTGGAAAATTTTCAAGATTTTATTTTCACGTTTGTAAGTCAATTCTATAATCATATATAATCATTTTGAAACGACGTCTGATTTTATGATCAATTTATAAGTTTTTCTTCTTCTACTCAAAGAATGAATGAATTTTGTAAATTTTAAGCTGCCATAATGGAGCTTATCGGTTTAGCACGCGGGGTGACGCGGAGAAAGCTATGGGTCCCCTGGTTTAACATTACGCTTATGGGGGGAAAGAACACGTTTTTTTTGGCGACTTTTGAGAAAACTATTCCACCTACTCCAGAGAAATTTAAATGAGAAATATTAAACATACTTTAACGTGTTTTAAGTCATAGAAATTTGTTAAGAATTTTTTTAACAGATAATCTCCATTGATAACTATAACATAAATGTAACTAAATTGAAATTACAGAAATAATTATGCTCTGCAGCATATTTTAAATAAATGTAGCATAATCTCATACAGTATAGCATAAATTAAATTATTATAATCTATTCTAAAATTTAGATATACTATAATTATCTATAATTATATAAGGGGCTTATTTTTTTGCCAATAAGTTAAAATTTTCAATATTATATTTTCAAAACCAAAATTATTTAAAAATTGATCTGAAAATTTTAAGTTTGAGGAGATGTGCAGCCTGCTCTTGATATCTAATGCATTGACATTTTCATAGCATTTTTTTTCTATGTAATATTACATTATAAAAGCAACACTTTCTACAATTTAATATTATATTTGAGTACTTATCCATTTTCCAAAACTTTCGGATTTTTTTTTTTTTTTTTTAATTTACTTTTTTAAAGTAATAATATTATAACCTACAATAAAGAAATAAAAAAGAACACTATCTACTTGTCATTCTATTCCAAGATATTTCCGTATTACATATTTATGATAAAACATGATAACAAATCAATTTAACCAAAACGACTTGATTATAATATGAAATAATATATTTATAAAATATTATATTATACAAAGCAGCAATTATTTTATGCCCCGTAATATCTAACAATCCTTAAGTTAAGTGGAAATTTTCCGGTAAAAAAATTGTTTCAATTGCCAACAAAATTTAATTTAAACTTTTAGGTACATATATCAAGTATTTCTGTGGAAAATGTCAACAAGTAAAATTAATTATGAGTATGAGAAAATCTTGTTAAGTCAAAATGTTTTAATCAAAGCATAACTATAGAATTAAGTTAAACGTATACTTTGTGTACTAAATGTAATTTTCAAATATTATATTGTAAAATTCTGAAATAATAAAAAAAAATTAAATTTGACTGTATTAAAAAAAAGGTTATCAATCAAACGTTATCAATTTTAATAAACATATAAAATCGTCAACTGAAATTAATTTAAATGACAATTAATATGATAATTATTATTGATAGTTAAAAATATAGTATATAAAATTAGGAATACTTAATAATAGGGGGGTAACGTAAACGAATGTTCTAAAAGAAGAAAATTGTCCTAAATCGATAGATATGCGGATTTCTAATTTTAATACCTATTTTTAATTTAATTTGTAAAAAACTCGAAATGAAGTAAACGGTGGTGTATGTGCATGACGTCATACTTAATGCGCTTCGACTGGACCAATGTATAAAAGTGCTAAACATAGGACAAACTTTTTTTTTCTATCTTGTTTGGAAAATTAGTTTAAAAAATTCTCTAAAATTATTTTTCTCATAATATATACTTGAAAACCTAATTTATCAATGCTAATTATCAATGCTCTCAAAAATATTGCTAAGTATTTTTAAATTGACAGAATGTGCCATTTTTCCATAACAGTCCATGTTATTTAGTGCTCACATATGGTGTTGATTTTTATATTAATGCAATAGAGCTGTCAAGCCCTCACAACGCCTTAATAAAGTTACTTATTATTATTAGTTCTTTTCTTTTTTCTTCTTTAACACCAACACCGGAATCTTACTTGATTCAAGGTGAAGGAGAGAATATTCTAGTAGCAATTATCTATTAGAAACTGCAGGTGGCGTATAGGGTATGCATTCATGTTAAAGTCAACGCCATGTTGGATAACTCAATAACATGGGTGGCATAGGAAAATAACTCATCTTGCAAGTTTAAAAACACTATGCAATATTTTTGAGAGAATTGATGTTGTAAATATGTTGAATTAGTATCTCAAGTATGTGAGAAAAATAATAAGAATAAAAATTAAAAATATTTCAAAAAGAAAATTGCCTAAAACAAAGTTTGTCCCATGCTCAGCAATGTTATTCACTACTCCAGTATGGCCTTCCAAGCGTACTAAATATGACATCATTTGCATACACCCTATAGCATTGCAGTACTATATGAGTTTAGCTTACGTTAGTTTTTTTATTTTTATTATTTTTTTTTTTTTAATACCAGAATATTTTAAATGAGAGAGATACTAAACATATTTTAACGTGTTTTAAGCTAGTAAAAATATTTATAGATTTTTCATTACTGTACTGTTATATTATCCATTTAATTACTATCATTTTATTTTTATTAACATACTTATATTACATAATAATAATAACAATAATAATAATAAAAGTTTGTTTTGACTAATTTCCATGAACTGCCTGGCCTAATAAAACTTGTTACTTCTTAAACTAAATGTAAAAAAAAAAAAAAAAAAAAAAAAAACTTTGATAGTGCGTTAAATTTTATTTTTACATTACATATTACCACAGTTCAGTAATTATTGTTATTTACAAATTTAGTAACCTAATTAACAAACTTTATATAATGTTTTAAAAAAAAAATCTAGTTCACATTTACAAAAACAAAATGCTTTGTGATAAGGTACTTAACATTTTTTTTTATTAGATATTATATTTTTATAACAATATTTTTTAGCATTATCATTTATTTCTAACATACAAAAATTATTTAAAATTATCATTTTGATATAAATAAATTTTAAATTTGCAATGAATGTAAAATATTTTAAAAATTCTTATCTTAAACAAAAAATTACGTGGTTTGAAAGTTATATCCATAATTACTTTTTTATTCTGCATAAATATTGTAATTTATGTACAACTTTTTCATGATTTGCATTAAAAAATTTTCAATGTTGCAAGCTTAATGATCAAAGTGTTAACTCAATTCTTATGTGATGGAAAAAATTGAAATTCTGTAGAAAGCATGCTCGTGAGCTTCTGTATTATTGCCCTAACTTAAAAACGTTCCCTTTATGGTGTAGTTCAAATTTCCACCGCAACAAACAATGTGTAAAAAGTAATTGGCGCTGCGATCTGGGGGAAAATTTAAAATTTTCCCCCAGATCGCAGCGCCACTTTTATATGTAATTTTGTATTCTTGCATTGTTGCGGCGAAAATTTGAATTACATCATTAAGGGAACGTTTTTTCAACAATAGCTTCCAATCTTGTTTATATATCCGTGGTAGAAAGTCTTCAATTCTAAAGGAAAACGTACAAGTTATTTAATTTAGTCTACATAAAATATAACGTTTTTGTTTTTTGTTTTTTTCTTTAAGATGTAAATGTTAACATTGATATAGCATAATTATTACGTATTTATTTCTATTATCGCTCAAGCCAATCATAAATGAAACTTTTGAAAGCCTCATTTTTTATACTTTTTCTTTGCGGCATTTTTTTTTTCTTTTTCCAAAGAAAGCTTTTTGCTGCAAATTTATTAAATAA
Source organism: Ecdyonurus torrentis (assembly GCA_949318235.1). Classification (NCBI taxonomy): domain Eukaryota; kingdom Metazoa; phylum Arthropoda; class Insecta; order Ephemeroptera; family Heptageniidae; genus Ecdyonurus; species Ecdyonurus torrentis. Next base: position 7,435,970 of record OX439135.1, read on the forward strand.
GTATTCTATCCGTACTTTTACGTGTTTTAAGGCAAAAAAATAGGGTTCTCTGGTAATATGACTGAAAGGCATAGAAGCTGATAAATCTAATTTCCTGGCAGTGATATACCTTATAGAGAAACCTCCAAATATTTATATATATATAAAAAAAGCAGTTACCGTGTAAAATTTAAAGCTATGAATTTAAAAAGAAAATAATAATAATAAGCTTGCAAGACCTGATGTTACTTTTAATAGTGTTGTTTTTTATTACTTACGAGTCATGAAAATTTTGACTTCTTTTAAAATGAATAAAATGATTATAATTTAAAGACTGCATTAAATAAAAATGACGTCAATTTGTCTAATCCTTCGTTTTTTATCATATTTGAATAAAGAAATATTTAAAAATAAACTTATTCATAGCTTTCGTTTAAAAACTTAATATTTTATTTACGATTTGTGTTATTAATAAATTTTACTTTAGATAATATTTTTTTTAATTAATTTTTTTTATTATCAAATTTAAAAAAATTATATTTAACATAATTTTTTATTTACAAGTTTTATTTTTTAATTTCAAATTTACTTATATATTTAATTAAATTACCTGTTGAGAAACTTGAAAATGATATTTCTTTACATTCAATCGAATAGCGATGACGATTTTAGTAAGTGTAACCTTTTCCTTAAAGGAATAGACCAGAGAAAAATATAAGCATTTATATCACAAAACACTTGATGGGATTTACATAAATAACATTATTTTGTCTCAAAACCCAACAGTAGTACCGTAGCATTGATCCAAAAATTCGATTTATGCAACCCGCACAACATTTTCATACTAATTTTTGCATGTTTTTGACGTCATAAACATGAATTTTCACGCAAATTGCATACTTTACAATATTTTCACGCTCTCTCGTGAGGCTACATTAACATACTGGTAAAAATTGTCATCAGTTTTGAAGATCCCATTTCGTGTTTATTTATTAAAAAGCACATGTTGTTTTATGTGGTCTATGGCTTTAACACAATAAAAAAAATATATATATATATATTATATTGTTTAATTATACCAAACGTAATCTTTTAGTCTTATTAATATTATACGAAAGAAAAACGATAAAGTAATTAATAATAAAAAAAAGTAGAATGTAGAAGGTTAAAATTGATGGTACTCCTAAACATAATAGTACGCCGTCTATTTTAACTTCATTGTTTATAATATCTTTGCTATATTACACTTCATTTATGCATAAAACGGTGTGAAACTTATATGTCTTCAAAAATATATCTCATTCAAAAATGAAGTACAGATATTTATTTGAAAATATATTTTATAGCGTATCAGACCTGTGACTATTTGACATTAAATAATGCAACATTCAATTAGCTCATCATAAATGTAATAAACACTTTTTTTAACTCTACAATGAATATACTGTACATACAGTACTAGTATTATTATTATCATTGTTGAATTGTTCTACTCTGTATTAGCTACGAACGTAATAAAATCTTATATCTTATTATTATTATATTTATTTATTATTTTTAAAATTAACTTTGTCTAAATCGAAAAAAAAAAGTATGATCTCCGTGTAATGCTAATAATGTTAAAGAATCGGTGATAATAGAAGACTGGCAAAATTAGGTTTAGTGAGGAAATAAAAAAAACTCACAGCTCAACACTACTAGCAAATTTCTATGTTGCAGATGACTTTGTGTTCCTGTGTCAATTTAACATGCTTTCTTATGGGGCAGCAAATCAGCTATAACTTGAGTTAAAATCATTTCTCGGAGCTGAAATTTTTACTGAGCCTCAAAGCTTTTGTTTTCCAGAATTTCAATTCATTTGGCTACAAATTATTGTTTTTACCCAATTGACTTGACATCCAGGAAAACAAAAGCTTTGAGGCTCAGTAATGTAACAATAAAAATTTCAACTTCGAGAAATAATTTTAACTTGAGTTATAGCTGCGTCATTCCCCTATATGAAAGCATGTTAAATTGAGACAGGAACACCTTGCTAGCACCTTGTTAGTATTGTTGAGCTGTGAGTTTGTTTATTTTATCACTAAACCTACGGTTGCAAGTCTTCTATTCAAAGAAAATTTGTTAGAAAACTGCATTAAAAAAATAAGCATGAATCGAACAGCGAAGATTACGACAGTGTATGTGCAAATATTAATTTGTTGACGTTAGAAAAAAAGACGTAATCGTAACGTTGTAATATTCCTTAAAAAAATAATTATGTAATGAATAATGATATTGGTGATTCTGATTCTCGTGTTTCGTGTTAACATTCACCACGAGAAAAAAAAAGAAAAAAAGGAGAAATTGCATAAAAAAAAAAAAATCAATCAATCAATCATTCTTTTGAAATGCAACTTGTTCAACTGATGTCTCTGAAAATTCATTTATTGTGATTATTACTTCAATTTGTAATGATTTAAGTATAGATTTCTTTAAAAATTCATATAATTCTATTAATAGTTTGTTTTTTTGTTTTTTTTTTTTAATATGCTTAATATAACTTGAATGTTGCATGTTCCTTTTTTAATTTGAATTAATTTTAAAATGATATGTACTGTGTGTAACGCCAATGTAATGGGCACAAGCCTTGTTTTTGGTTGCAAATAAACGAATAAAAAAATATATATATAGGGATACAGCACAACACATAAAATTACACATGTTATAATTTTAAGATAATAGAAAAAAATTATCACTGGAGGTAACACCCTTGCTTATCTATAATTATGTAAAATATTATTAACAATCAGTTGTATGATAATTAACAGTTTTTTTTTCCTTCTAAATTTTCTTTAAAACAAATACCACGAATGGTTGAACAGTTTCAAAAAAAGTTTGGAATGTGATAGTTATATATCATTTCCCTTGATATTTTTTATTAGCTTTTTTACAAAATTTATCATTATCGGTAAATTCTTTGAAGCTAATAAATTTTTAATGTATTTAATAGCTGTTATTAATTTTATTTGTTTATTTATTTAATTTAATTAATTAATTTTAGTATATTTTCTTATTTACATTATAATTAAATATCAAATATTTTTAAATAATTATAATAAATTATTGATTACAAGCATAATATAAATACTTTACTTTTAATATATTTATTTTAAAATTTTATTTATTTATTTATTTTCATCGTACTATTTATAGAAGAAAAATCAGCTTCTTGAGTTTAAATGAAGTCGTGCAGACGTCAGAATCTAAGTGTAATATCATATGTGATATGACAATTTGACAATACTGTGTAATACGAAAATTGCAATCGTTTACAGAGTGTATACTATAAAAAGCAAAAGGAAAACTATACCTAGAGGGTTTATATAATCAGTAATCACAATTACAAAAGTAACTAAGAATATAAACTTTTATTTTCTATACTTTTCATTGGTGAAGAACACTAGTTATTCGAAGTTGTTGCGGGACAAAAATGTCAAGGCCCCCCTCCCCCCCCCCTCTATTAGTACCCATAGTTTTCAAGCATAACGGAACCAGTTTTTTTTCTTTTTTTAACTAGTGCAATTCTTGTTTTGGATTAGAATATTTTCAATATTGCAAACTTAACGAATTAAATAAATTACCCAATGCTTTTCTTATGGAATAACACAAAACAATAAATTGGATCAATGATCACGTTTACAACAATAAAACAATTCTAATGCAATTCAGGAATTAGAATGGACAAATTTCAAATGAGGGATACTATACACTTTTACCTGCCTATTTTTAGGTTATTTTAAATAATCAAAAAATGAAAAAAAAAAAAAAAAAAAAAAAAGCTATGTGTCCTGTCCATGGATATAAAAACAGGATAGGAAGCTCTTGTTGAAAAAATGATCCCTTAATGATGTAATTCAAATTTTCGCCGCAACAATGCAAGAATACAAAATTACGTATAAAAGTGGCGCTGTGATCTGTGTGAGAATTTTAAAATTCACACACAGATCGCGGCGCCAATTACATTTTACATGTTGATTGTTGCGGTGAAAATTTAAACTTCATCAACAAGGGTTCGTTTTTAGTATAGGGCAATAACACAGGAGGTCACGACCCTGGTCCTGTCTAAAGAAAAAAAGCTATTATATATTCTGATATTGAAAAAAAGAAGCAAATTATTTTAGCTAATATATTGTGTCAAAAACTTTAATTAAAAGCCAGTAAGAAAAATGTACAATCTATAACAAAATCCTAAACCTCAATTAACACATTTTTTTAACTTTAAAAATTAAGCATTAATTTCAATATTGATTGTATATATAAATAGGGTCGTAACATGAAGAGTTTTATCCGCATATTGTGCTGTCATTTCCGCATGGTAATCTTTATGCGAGGCCCGGACATTACTTCTATTTCAATTATCATCGCAATTTCCATAACACTGATTGCAATATCTCTCTCTTTCTCTCTCTCTCGCTCTTAATATTCATTCACAAATTTTTGTATATGAAATGAGTTATATACATATATAATAGCAACGTTCTTTTTATAGGCTCAAATAAATTTAAACTTGTCGTTTAATTTTTTTTTTAATCTGGTTTTGTTACATTTTGTATTACTTTAATTGGATGGTAAAAAGTAAAAAAAACAAAACAACAAAATTCCAGGACCCTAAGTTTTTCCGCGCGCCTCACCGATAACTTCCATTGTATCGTTTTAGATTAGTAAACATGCATTGTAATATAATTATTGTTTTTGACAACTTCATTTCAAGTTTAATAAATTTTAAGGAGAACATTTTTTTAAAGCATTCTTCAAATTCCCATGTTGATTACTAAAAATTTTATCAGTCCTTTTTTTTTTTTTTTTTTTTTTTTTTTTAGCTATCTTCATAATTAACAGTTAATTTATATACGTGCGTCAATTATATAATGAATGTTTTAGGTGATAAAATTATTCAACATTTTTTTTTTATTTGCCGACAACACGTTAAAAAAATCTTCTATTATTGTTTATTTAAAGTAACTTCTAAAATCTAACATGTAACATCTAAAATTATAATAAAATAAAGCTTTAACTTTGTGAAAAAGAAATTAGATTCTTTTGCCTTTTGCAATGTCACCCTTAATTTTGCTAGTGTTATTATAAATATCCATTTACTTGTTTTCATTTAATGGAGCTTATCGGTATAGCACGCGGGAAAAGCTAAGGGTCCCCTAATTTAACGTAACACTTTCTGGGAGACACATTTCTTTGCGATTTTTGAGAAAACTACTTTACCGATTCTGGAGATTTTGAAATGAAGAATACTATTTATAGACATATAAAAGACGTTTTTTTTTAACAATTTAAAATTTTTAAAGAATTTTTTTGAACCGCAGTTAGAAAATAACAAAACAACATTCTCTTTCCCGTCATTTAAAATACTGTATTTCACTATCGCATATTTCATATACAACATAATTTTAGTAATTATATAAATTTGTTTTTGTATCTAAATAATTTTTACGAAGTATATTTTAATTTCTGTCTGGTGTAGTAAATAGGGGAAAAATATTGTTTAGGTTTATTGACCTACAATTTCATTTTGAGATTTTGATAAACAAAACAAAAAAATTCTGTCAAAATTTTGTAATAAATTTTAATGTTTAAAATTAACAAATTTTAAATTATAAAAAAATTGATAAAAAAGAAATTAAACTATTTTATTTGAGCTTCGTTTTATTGTTTGTTATTTTAATAAACATTTATATATATTTATATTTTGTAAAAAGGACACATATTTTAAGTAACTATGATATTTTAAATTCTCCAACGGTTAATAAGTATAAGTACACAATTGAAATTTTAAGAGCATAAATTTTTTATGTATACATGGCATGGAAATGATTTTTATTTCTATTAAAAAATGCAATCGTTATCAATTATCAATAATAATGATGATCATAAAAATAAATCATACAGAGGAATTTGACATCATAATAGCAAAGAAAGATAAATATGATATTTTGCATACTGTTACTTTATAGGATCAGTAATCTTCAAAAATGTAATAATAAAACAAATTGGAAGTCACCATACTAAATTTTGAATTATGTTTTTTTCGACATTGTAGTCCCATCAGAGACCATGTTAATTTTAATAACTATTTTTTCTCTTATCTGATGGTTACGGGTTGAGAAAATTCTTGTGAAAAAAAAAAGTAGCTGTAATTATTATCTTTCAAATGCTATTATTACGGTTGGAAAATAATAAAAATATATCATTACAACACAGATGCGTTAATTTTTTTTACACACACTTTTATATATTTTATACCAATCCATTAAACAGTTACTAAATTTGCATTTAATAATATCTGATTTGTTGACTGCTAATTTAAAATTTCCAAGATAACTTTAAAGAATAAGTAACATTAAAAATTTCACACTTATTTCACTTTTATTAATTCTTATTTTGTTGTCAACATGTCAACGCAAATTTCCATGTATTTGAAACAACCAAACAGGCAAATTAAAAACAATAGAAAAAGAAGAAGATAACTTTAAAAGATAATAGTTAATTATAGTTGTAAACAAAAATTAAAAAGCTATTATTAAAAAAAAAAAAAAAAAAAGAGTAGCTGCGTGTTAATTTGATGTGCCAAAAAATCACGAGTTCTTTTCTCAATGGGTAGACTATAAGCTTGTTCTGTAAAGTACTGTATAGTGAAGTGAATCTCATTAACAGTGATTGGTTGACCAACAAAATAATACACATTCATTGGTTGATCTTGTTTTTTGAGCCGATAAAAGTGAGTCGCACTGAGTGGAACTTTTTTTTTTTAACTTTTTTCATTCTTATCAAGTTCAAAGTTCCAAACGAAAAAATAACAATGGTCTACCATACATATAAACGTAGTAAACAGGTAATGACATCATAATCTTATGTTTTTTAACAAAGGAAATGTTCCGAAGCTGGCTCAAGAGTTGTGTGTAGTTTATAGAACTAGCTATAGTCTGTATACGTGGCTTTTTCAGAAGTCGTGGTATTGCACAATTTGCTCTCGTGTTTTTCTCACGATGATGTCTTGCGAATGTCAATATGTCACAGGTAAAACGGTAAAAGAGTAGCTTACGTTAGTGCAGTTGACAGGTCTATTCATGTCTCCAGATAGTCCTGGCAATGCGAGGTAGGAGAGGCCTACAATATAAAATAAATTTATAAATAAAAAATCTGGGAGATTTGACAATAAGTTTTGATAAACAAATACAGAGCTAGATTCATTGCTGGATTTTTAAGTATAATTCACCAAACAAAAAAAATTAAAAAAAACTTTTTCCAATCAGTGGCTTACAATGCTTGATCAGGTCAAACTTAATTTCAAAAACGCTTACATTACTGGATATTTAACTTTAAAAAAAACTTAATATTAGAATTTAAAATAACATTAGTTTGTTCTGAAAGTAATTTGATGGCTGCCCAAAAAAATTAGACACATTTATAATAATAATTATAAATATTTATTAAGCATAAGAAGTAGTACATACATGAAAACAGTCTACGTCAAAACATAGGGTGGTACTTAAAAGGATAATTAAAAGGAAAAGCCTATCATTCATTGGTTGATCTTATTTTTTGAGCCGGTAAAAATGAGTTGCAATTGAGCAGGGATTTTATTTCTTTCTTTTAAGTTTAGTTCGTTCTTATCAGGTGTGTAAAGGTCTAAACGAAGAAATAACAATGATCAACCATACAGAGAGTGCTTATGTTTACTCAAAATACGGAAAAGGAAATGCCGGAAGAGGAAACCACGTGACGGTAAAAGTGGGAGGAAGCTCAGGTCTGGCTTGCTGCTGGCACAAACTTTTACCGTCACGTGGTTTCCTTTTCCGGCACTTCCTTTTCCGTTTTTTAGAGTAAACATACGCACTCATATGAGCATATAAGTGTGTATTATAAAAAATTAGATTTGTTAAAAATTAACGAGAGGCAACATTTACATATGTTATGCACTATTCACAAACTATTAAACTTTAAAGAACCGCACTATTTATATGAATATCTCACACCTCTAAAGAATAAAACTTCCAGAGCAACAAGATCTCATAAATTTTTCCTATTACCACCTAAATCAAGTTGTTATATTTATGATAATTCATTTGCTGTAAAAGGATCAAAACTTTGGAATAGTTTACCAGACTTTTTTTTATAAAACTGAGTTAACAAAATTATTCAAAAATCATGCAACTAAAATGTTTCTTAAAAAAATATTAAAAGGCTTATATGTTATAAAATCTGAAAAGAAAATTGTATAAAAATAATATAAAAATATTAATAATGAATCTTAACCCTGTAATTTTACTTTTCATAAATAAAAGGATAATAAATGACTATATAGATATAAATGATACTATTAATGGCTGAACTATCGCGATTTTTCATGAGAAAAAAAATGCATTTTTACTATCATAAATAAATTAGTGTAAATTTATTAATGAATAAAGTCTAAATAATATCTTTATATTATATAAATTGTATTTTGTGTTTCATTAAATTCTGAATATGTGAAAAAGTGAATGATAATGTACTTATTATTTTTCATTAAGAATATTATGTTAAGTTAAGATGTATTTTGATAAATGCTACTTGAAGACTGATAATTTTATATATTATGGATAATCAAAATTATGAAACACTCTGACAAGTGATTATTGTTAAAGAACAGTCAGAGGACCATGTAAGTGGGTATGTACCTTTTTTGGCCTCTTAATAAAAATCAATTATTATTATTATCATATAAATGAAGTAAACAGGTAGTGACGTCATGATCAGGTGTTCTTAAATTAATAAAGGAAAAATATCAAAGCTGGCTCAATATTTGTGTGTAGTTTGCAGATCGAACTATTATGTATTTATTAATTAAATATCGATCAACGTTTCATATTATTAATAGTTGTAGAAAAAAAATCAAATAAACATTTTCACACACAACTATTACATAATATTCAAAATTTAATAATATATTATATTATATGTACAATAACATTAATAATACAGCAATGAAAATAAAAAAGAAATAATGCATTTCATTCTAAATAATAATTATCTGTAATTTTAGTTTCCAAATTATATCAATTCATTGTATACAGTATTATTATTTCAATATCAAAAAAATTTTGGGTTAAATAATTTTTTTTATCTAAAGGCTAAAATATTTTTATTTTACTATCATCACTTATGTATATCAATATGATAATAATATTTGACTTAATATGCTGGATAAAAATGTAAACTATTAGATAAAAAGTAAATATATTAACCATCAAATAATTATGTAAAAAATACATTATATATTCAAAATAAAACTGAAAAAAAAAAGCATTAAAAAATTAGTTTTCAAATATTGCAATCACTTTGAAATGTATAACAATCAGAGACAAGAGTTATGTGGCTGTCATGAAACATTAGCGATATTTATGTTGTTAGTTATAGCTGCTGAGTATGATAACACAAACCTCGGAAATGAGGGAGAGATAAAGAAAAAAAAAAAAAAAAAAAAAAAAAAGAAAGTGTGAACAATATTTTTTTTTTATAACTAATGTTATAGGAATCTACTTTGAAATGTAAATTACTAGTAAAAAAAAGTAAGCTAATCACTATAGTGGAAAGGGGAAAAGGATACAGACCCTTAATTTTCTAGCCATTATTGAGTATTATGGAATCATGTTTTATTATTATGCCATTATTTTTATTTAATCAAGACAAAATTTTAAAGTTTAATTCCAAAAGTTAGCGTCTAATGTTATTAAATAATAATGAAATTATAACCATGACTTTTAATATCAGTTGTTGTTATTTTAAACATGACAGCAACTGACGGGCGTTCATAAAAAAAGTAAACAAAATGGTTATAATTTTGACATCAATAAATTTTAAAATTACTCAAAGTTTATATGTTTTTTTAAAAACTGGAAAACTGCCAATGATAATGTTTTTTTTTTTTTGTTTTTTTTTTGTAAAAAATAAATTTATCTCAAACTTTACGACAAATTCAAATGTGTAGTTATGTTATGAATATGAATTCCATACCACAAAACAGTATAGATCTAACAACGTGTGATTTAATACAAATAAAGTAGATGAGGTGGATTGTTGAACCGTGTCGAGATATACCTTTGACTTGGCAAGAGCCAGACTATACTATATACTACAGCCAGGAATGGCCAGAAATATGAATATAACCCAAGGTCCATACATTAAAGAGGTTGAGCGCAGCACAAAACTCACGCATTCGATTTCATTTTGCGATGGATTGTATTTGGTTCTGAGCCAATACGATGCAGTTCACCAGTTACGTCACTGATAAGGTGAACAAAGTTTCAAGTGGTGATATGACGTGTTTGGTGAATTCTTTTAAGCTGCGCGACCTTGGCCAAAACTTTTCCTGGAGCATCTAACCTCTTAAAGGAATAGACCAGAGAAAAACATAATCATTTATATCACAAAACACTTGATGGGATTTACATAAATAACATTAGTTTGTCTTTAATCCCAACTGTAGCTCCGTAGCAGTGATCAGAATATTCGATTTATGCAACCCGCACCACATTTTCATAGTAATTTTTGCATGTTTCTGACATACACATGAATTTTCACGCAAATTGCATACTTTACAGTTTTTTCACGCTCTCTCGTTGGGATACATTAACATTCTGGTAAAAATTATTATCAGTTTTGAAGATCCCATTTTGTGTTTATTCATTAAAAAGCACAATGTTGTTTTATGTGTCTATGGCTTTAATGGACCTTGAATAGAGCATAAACATTTCTGCTAGTGCTACAGTTTTATCTATGACACACTGGCATACACACGGGCATCAAGGTGCAAAGAATGCATGCATTCACTTATATCAGTGCATACCACAGCCTCTGAAAAAGCCGCGTAATATGCCTGCACTGAGAAAAACGAACTCGTAATCTCTTTGCTCTTCAACTCAATACGTACAGTATATCACTATAACATTAAGACCCATCCTCGGTCTTAATTAATTTTGTTATATTTATATACTTAAATACTCAATCAGAAAAGAACTTTAAACTTAATGCTGAAAATAAGATTAATAATATAAATATCGCAAAAAAAAAAAAAAAAAAAAGTAAGATTTTTTTAACACAAAGATACTTAAGGTTAAGAAAAGTAACTATTCAATTCAGAAATATTATTTATTGTAGAGGTTAAAGCTATAATGCCTTTTATGTCCTGAACAATGTTACTATAATAATGTTTAAAAAATAATAATATTAATTAAGAACGTAACTTTTTGAATTACTAGTTAATGAAATTTTATTTAAAAAATAGTTGTTTTTTTTTTGTTTTTTTTGCATAATATATGCATGGTATTGCATAATTACGAGTATGTCTCGAAGATACTTTTTTCTCCGGTATCCCGAGTGATTAAATTTTTAAAAATTACAAGGTAGTTGCTATACTATTAATATAACATTGAAATCAAAATTAAAAATGAAATTGAAAATGAAAATGGGTAAGTGTTAGTTCTAAATTATTTTGTTATTATTATTTTCTTGGACAGACTTAGAGAGTCAGGTTAAAACCTCACTATTTCAAAAACAAAAATCTCTCAACGTTTATTATTTGAATAAATATGATTAAAATGGAGTGGGTCAACTTCTGTTATTTTAGAAATACGACCTTTTGATATCTAAACAAAAATTAAGTTATTTTCTGCAAGGAAATGTAATAAAATAAAAGTTAAAAAAAGGATAATAATCTTGGCATAAATTGAAAGTACATATATTATAACTCCCTAGTAAGTATACCTACCTTTTGAAAATTACCACAGTGATAAGATGATAAAGTCAAACAAACATGCACGACGTTTTGTCGAAATCATAAAAAAAAAAAAAAAAAAAAAAAATTACATACATAAAATTGTGACAGGTAAATGACTGACACTGTATATTATAATTTTTAACACAAAACAAATAAATATTTTCAAAATAATAACTATAATTTTCAAATTATTTAAGATGTAAAACAACTAAAGTTTTAAGTGTTGAAAACTTGAAATAAGTGATGATATTCGGTGAACAAAATTAATGGCTATTACCGGCGTAGTGTAATAGAAAATCAGTTCTCGTAGAAAAGGGTTTACTTAATAATATATTAATATAATAATATAATGTATATTATATAGTTGGTTATTATCTATACTGAAAATATAAGATCAATGCGCGCCACAATTGGGACTGGGTAACTAGAACTAAACGCGTAACGTTACTTCAAATGACGGCTTCTAGTTCTGCAGTCTTCACCCAGTCGCAATTATGGCGCGCATTTGATCTGACATTCTCAGTATAGAGTTTATGCGGATGACGTCACATTTAATGCGCTTGGAGGTCATACTGGAGTAGTGAATAACATTGCTCAGCATAGGACAAACTTCATTTAAGCCAATTTTCTTTGGGAAATTGGTTAATTTTTTTGTTATTGTTATTTTTTTCACATACTTGAGATACTAATTCAACATATTTACAGCATCAATGCTCTCAAAAATATTGCATAGTGGTTTTAAACTGGCAAAATGATTTATTTTCCTATGCCACTCATGTTATTGAGCTATCCAACATGGCGTCGACTTAAACATGAATGCATACGATGTTAAATTTAAACGGCATGTCTGTTATCCCCATTCCGTTATTTTTGCTGTAACAATCCCGTTATATTACAGATCGTTATGACAGTGTACAAAGACATAAGTACATCATTATTTACGTAACTTATTCTTTCCATGCATATGTAAAGTTAGCTAACTAACAAACCTAAGTAAAGTAATTAGTAAGGCTAAGTATACTAATGTAAGCTGAACTTTATTTACTATACTTACTATGAACGCACTATTTAAAATATAAATTCAAACATTCTTAATGTATTTCTTATGGAAAAATCGTTATCATAAATACTTTACAACAATTAAAAAACGTTCATTGCAAGTGGTCTATTATTGCTTAGTCTTGGAGTCCCTGTCTAGGATTCTACGATACACCTTTCTAGCCAAAATGTTGCGCGCTTTTTTTATTTTATTTTTTTATTTATGTATATATATTTTTATTGTTTATTTTTTTGGCTTTTTTGCCATAGACTCTTTTTTACGTGTTTTAAGATAATAAAAAATAAAACTACAAAATTATTTCGCTGGTTACGCCCATGGTGATTAAAATTCATATAAAAATAGAAATATTTAATAGTATGTTCTCAGTAAGGTAAAAAAACATTCTTTTAATATTTTGCCTAAAACATTATACATATACAGTTAGTTATAAAAAATAATTAAAATATTTTTAAGAGGCCGTTTTACTCTCTGGAAAATATAAATGTAAACAAACTGTCTAAAAGATCAAAATCTAAGATAAGGCAGGAAACTTAAATGACTGAAATCGAGTGGTCATACGTCATCAGAGTGACCAATAATCACAGGAAACGAATACAATAGATTGGTATGTAAGGCAGTGATAACAGGTTTCAATTCTAGCTAGAGGCTTGCAAAGAACGAAGAGAGTATTTTTACATACAATATTGAATCTAAAGACAGCAAAAAAAAAAATAATAATAATAATATACTATAACGCATTTATTTATTTTTTGTATAATATCATAGAAGAAAAAAATCACATAGAAATATGCAATTTGCTTCTTCCAAATATTTTAATGCATATTACATAATAAAAAAAATATATAATATGTATATTTTAGAAGTCTGCGTGCAAATGATATAATATACAATTTAAATAATAAGCAATAATATTATATAATATACGGAAACACAAATTTGGAGACGAAAATAAATTGACGTTGATATCCAAAATGTGACATTTCATCAGAAAGGGGGATATTATATAAATTATATGCAAGCATAAATATATTTTCATTAAAATAAAAATGTGATATTGTATCCAAATTTGCAGATAGAGTGCGAGCCGATCACAATTCGGAGTTCAATGTCAATTTATTTTCTTCCAAATTGTTGTTTTATTATAATATTGTACATACTATTTATAATTATTTAATTTTATCATTCATTTGTTTATATATTTGTTTATTTGTTGCACGTAAATCTAAAAATATCGCGTGAATTTTTTCCCGTTTTTTTTTTATTTTTGTTTATTGACTAATTTAATTATTATATGTTAGTTCAATTAATTAATAACCTGTAGTTACCACCACCTTGACCCTTTAGATCAAAATTTTTTCTTTGCAACACTCAATTTGTTTATTATTATTATTATTATTTTTTACTTTTGTTATTTTCTAATTAGCAAATAACTTAAAATATATTTTTTCTTTACGATGAAAGCAATGCTTGACCTGACCATAACTATTGCAATCATGACATATTTATAACAATTTAATAAGGTCCCGATTACGGATTATTGAATGTTAGCTTGATTATGCCTAGCCAGCAACTCATATATAAAATAGTAACTTTTTTTCTCATTCACCTATAAATTATTTTATACTCTCATATCAGAGGAGATAATATTTTACATAACATCCGCTGTTTTGGGAGTTTACGAAGCTGACCTTCATACACTTTCAAAGCAATAATAAAAGTATCGAAACGATAGAAAATACTGAGAAAATACACTCGACTAAAAGCAAAACAGGACGTAATTCTTTAGCTGTCCACAGTGGCGCATTTACTTGTAAAATAAATATAACATAAATGTAAGATCGTAATTCCATTATCTACAATTAATTAAGCATCGGATTGAAATGATTTTTACACCGATGGAAAGTTAATAAAAAAACGAAGGCATTCACTGAAGATTTTTTTTTATAAACTCAATAGCAACATTTTAATCGGTTAAAAACAGAACAAAAAAAGATATCAAAAATCAACTTCAGTGAAGGTCTAGATAATATCTTTGTAAAGATGTGTTAAAAATTTGGCATCTCTAGGTGTATTAGTTGCGGAGAAATCATGGAATTACGATTACATTGATTTGAATGGGCAGCAAGCAGGCAGCGCATAGAGAGTAAAACGGCCTCTTAAATGATAGAGTACAACATCATCCATCATGAAAACAAAAGAAAACGTACCACGAAACAAAAATATCGTAAACAAATATATAAAGCTTCTGTTAAAACAAAAATAAATTTTTCAAAAAAAAAAAAAAAAAAAAGTACTTGAAAAAGATAAAAAAATTATTATGTACGTACTTACTTGAAAACATTACATAAATTTTTAAAAAAAATTGCTTTTTTTTTAATTTATGTTATCATAATGAACTATCTGTTATGTAAAAATTACAAAACAGTCGTTTTTTCACCGTTCTACTTTTATTTTAACGTATAAAATTCTTTTGTGTTTATCGAACGTGTTTGTTTATTTTTAAATTATTACATAAAATAATTTTAAAGTTAAAACTTTTTGTTTTTTAACTTTCGTGTATCTATTATGAATTTTAATATTTCTTAAAGGCGTAGAACACCTTGAACAAAAAAGTTGTGTGATATCCTAACAAACCTGAAAATCAACGTTGATTTGGCTGAAGTCATTGATTTCTAGTTGATTTTCCATTCACAAAATACCACTGGCTGTCACTAACGTCACAGCTCGTTTGTTTTACGCTCGGGTGTAAACCGGGAAAGCTGTGACGTCAGTGACCACCAGTGGCATTTTGTGAAAGGAAAATAAATTAGAAATCAATGACTTTGACCAAATCAACGTTGATTTTCAGGTTTGTTAGGATATCACACAACTTTTTTGTATAAGGTGTTCTACGCCTTTAAGAAATTTATTATTAGCATTGTTATTACTTAGGAAGGAGGTTCGGTGAAAAATTAAACAGATTCGAACTGAAAGAGATAATATATTTGGTTCAACTGCTAGCAGATGACTTTGTGTTCTCGTCTTGATTTAACCTCTTCTCTCAACGAGCGAGTGAAACTAAACTGCTATAACTCGAGTACAAAATATTATTCGATACTAAAATTTTTACTGTAACTTTTACCAAGCTTCAAAACTTTTCTTTTCTTAAATTTCAAGCAAGTTGGTTATATAATATTTCTTCTTATTGACGTAACATTCATGTATATATAGTATTAAATTTAACTATAGAATTACTATTAATTAAAAACATGTAATGAATTGTCAATTGAACCCATTATTTATTACAGTTTACGTTTTTTTTTTTTTTTTTTTTTTCAAGAAAAAAACAATGTAATTACGTTTGTAATAAAATATTTAAAAATCTCAAGTTACATTCACAATGCTATTCTAATGAGAAAAACATGCTCTGAATTGATTATGGTAAAAATCGAAGTTGTAGCGGAACATAATATGCGTATCTTAGTTTTCATCACGTTGAAGCAAAATGTGTATCTCAATTTTTTTTTGTCGCTACAAGTAGAATGTGTATCTCATTTTTTGTAATGGAAAGCAGAATGTGTATTTCGTTTTTTTTTTTTGTCACGGCCAGCAAAATGTGTATCTCTTTGTTTTCATTGCAAACAAAATGTTTAAATCGTTTCTGAAAGTAAAAAATAGTTCTCCGAGTTACACATTTTGCTTGGAGTGACAAAAAACACACAAAGAAATACACATTTTGCATGCCGTGACAAAAAAACGAAATGCACATTCTGCTTGCAGTGACAAAAAAATGAGATACGCATATTTTTCGCTACAACTTCGAAATACATTATATGGCAAATGTGTCTTCAAGATTCCTGTTTCATTAAATATAATAAAGTAGGTGAATTTTATTTTCTAACCAGGTTTTGTATTACATTGTGTAAGAAAGAATAAGAGAGAATAAGAAAGAATGAGAGAGAGAGAGAGAGAGAGAGAGAGAGAGAGAGAGAGAGAGAGAGTGAGAGAGAGAGAGAGAGAGAGAGAGAGAGAGAGAGAGAGAGAGAGAGAGAGAGAGAGAGAGAGAGAGAGAGAGAGAGAGAGAGAGAGAGAGAGAGAGAGAGAGAGAGAGAGAGAGAGAGAGAGAGAGAGAGAGAGAGAGAGAGAGAGAGAGAGAGAGAGAGAGAGAGAGACCAAGGTATTTTCTACTTACGAAACACAAGAATAAATTTCATTTACAATCAATATTGATGCAAGATATAAAGAAGAAGAAGAAGAAAAATCTCAAGTATTTCAGACTTGGTCTTTAACACGTACTTCATGTTGTTGTTTTAGTTTAATCAATAAAATATCCGAGAAAATAAATTTCTGCCTGGAGAGAAAATCTTTCGTTTCGTTTTTTATATCATTCGACATTCTTAGATTTAATAAAAAAAAGTAAAAAAAAAAAAAAAAAAAAAAAAAAAGAAGCAAAAAAAAAAAAAAAAAAAAATTATGTAGCACAACATACTTTGTACAACATAATTGTTATTGGACGTCAATTTACTAATAAAAACTGTTTTGAGGTCAACTTTAAGCAATTTCGCTCAAATTTACGACTGTTTCATTGAATTGCGTATATGCATATGCATAATACGTAGAAACGGAAGCGTATGTTAGTGAAATTGCTATAAGCAGCTCACCTAATAGAGAACTTGATTACGAGAGGTGACCTCTAGTGCAATTTATATCACATTTTTGGAAGAACTCGAAAAATCTCGAAAAATGAAAAATCTCGTTTCCACATAAACTTAGAGGCGCGTAAAATAGCAATATGTTTATATGATTACCTTTCACTTGTCTGAAACTGTACAACAAAAGTAATTTGCTCTTCTGTCTCTTTTCTTGATGCTGATAATGAAAACGTATTTAATGTAATAATAATAACTTTAAACATATCAAAGAGTATGTCTCGTCTTGTATACCTCATTTAAAATTGCCAGCCTCAATAATGTAATTTTCCAAAAAAAAAAAAAAAAAAAAAAAAAAAAAAAAAAAAGCCCACACACGATTCTGCAATGTTAAATGATAGGAAATTCTATAAGACTTTTCCGGAACCAATTGTGATTCGATAGTACACGTTCCACCGATAACTTTTAAATTGTAATTTAAAAAAATTGTATGATAAAAAATAATGTTACATACTTTTATCTTAATTAAAATTTAATCAATGTTATGTTTATATGATAATTATTTTCATGTTTTTACATAAGTTATTTGCATGTAATTTATTTGCATTTAATTTTTGTGCTTACTCATTTTTCAACACTGTTTAATTAACATTAAAAAAATAAATACAACAATCCTAAAAGATATCAAATTATAGGATTTTTTGCGCCAAGCACTAGTAAAATAAATAAAAATAAAAAGCTCTGCTGTTAATAAATAAACTGTAAAGAAGGTTGAAAATATATATATCATTATTTTTACTAAATTGTAAATTTAATTTGGTCTCAGATTTCGAGTATAAGGAAATGAAACACGAAGCTAAGGGCTAGATGCTAGAGGCATAAGATGAATCGTACGAGATTTTGTATTCTATTTCATTATTACTATATATATTCGTGTTTCAGTATTAATTTACATTGTTAGCTAACCGTTGTGCAATTGTAATGTTTTAGAGCGATGTCACTCAAGTTTCAGTGACGTCATATTGTTGGCAAAGCATAGGAAGTTTTTTTTTTTTTTTTTTTTTTTCAATAAAAACTAAAAATACACTTTAAACCAAATCCTTTTTTTAAGTTGTAATAAGTCCTGAGTAGTGTTTAATTTTGTGGAGGTATTGATATTTTCTTTTCTTTCTTTTTCGCTTTTAAGATTTTTTTCAATTTTATAATGTACTTTTGAAAGGTGGTATTTTGCACATCCTATTGTCTTTCATGATAGAACTATTATATTATTTGGCAGAGTTTTATCACCTCTCGTCGTTTGAATAATAATATAGTAACAAATTTTTGTTAATTATAAATAAATTTCTTCTATTGCTAGAAATATGAATAATCAAATATGTTAGTGCAAAAATTGAGCCACTAAATGAAACAACCAAAACTATTCAAATTATAAAAAAAAAATAATAATAATAAAAAAAAAATAAATAAATAATAAAAATAAATAAAAATGTAATAATTATACTTGACGTAATTTAAGATTTTTTTATTTTTTTTTTATTTTACTTCGACATAGTTTATGCTTTTGAATAATAAATATGTTACATAGCATGAATATTATGTTATACAGCAAAACAATAGCCATCATTCATCATCAATCATCATTATAAAAGCTTACTACGTAGTTTTAGAAGGTAGAGCCTTACCTAGTTTAGCAGGTTTCAATTAGCGGAAATAGTGCTATTTATGTTGTTCTATTTTATGCTATAAGGCATATAATGAGATAAAGTCAGCATAAATAACGTAATGTTAATGTCTTTTTTCATGCAGTATTTGTCTGGTATAAGTATAATGGAATTAAAATATATATTAAATTATTATTTTCCCTTCTCTCTCTCTCTCTCTCTCTCTCTCTCTCTCTCTCTCTCTCTCTCTCTCTCTCTCTCTCTTTCAAATTCAGTTGTTGATAAATTTAAGAGAGGCAAACATTTATTTTTCTTACCAGTATATAAAAACATGTTTCTCTCTTTATCGTTATAAGGAATTTATAGAGATTTCACATTCTTTGTAATATAATATTAACAAAATATTTTATTGGAAAATTCCTTGTTCGTGATGTACTAAAAATAGCACAGACAAGTGACCTGGGACTTTTCATTCACTTGCTCAAACACGCACTTCCTTGCAATTTCCGATAATCTTACAAATTATTATTAAATTACCTGGTTTGTATGCAATGGTTTAAAATATGAAAAGTTACAGGTAAGAGAATGAAATGCTAATTTATTCAAAGATAAATTAAATTAAGTAAATTATTATTTTTTTTTTTTTTTAATATCTTATACTCGTAGCATATTTATAAAGATTGCTATTTTGTAATTTTCAACATTACTGTTATACTGTGCAGCATAGTTATTATTTATTTTTATGGAATTTATAAATGGTATGAAGTACTGAAATTGAGTTAACATAATTATTTACATTTTATTTATTTTTTAGCTCTTTTACTTGTAAAACAATTTATAAAAACATAAATAAAAATTTAGAAATTTCGATTAAAAAAAATCAACAAATTCAGTTCTTTACTAGGGCATGCAAACCTTACTTTATAGGTCAAATTTATGTTATGTTATGTCCCGAAAGATAGGTCATTCAACCATATGACCTTAACTTAGTTTTTCCGTAAGTCTTATTCATGCACGTGATGTAGATAGCGATCTTGAACATTTCCTATAGGGCGTGGTGTATGCGCATGGCGAGATACTAAATGCGCTTTGAAGCCATACTGGAGCAATGAATAATATTGCTCAGCATAGGACAAACGTTTTTTTTTTTTTTTTTTTTTTTTTGTAGCTATTTTCTTTAGATTATTTTCTTTTTGTATTATTGTTGTAGAATACTTGAAAACCTAATTCAAACTGTTAACAGCTTTAATACTAATTCAAAAATATTTCTAAGTATTTGTAAACTAGAATAATGTGTTATTTTCCCATAGCCCAAGTTATTTATAGTGCTTATATGGCGTCGACGCGTCGACTTTATATGAATACAACCACCCTTATATATAGCATTGAGTCATCATTTGAAATACCACTCAAAATACTATCTTACTTTGATACATATAACATAAATGCAAATTATATTTTATGACAGATAAAATATTCCACATTTCTATACAATATCCATTCGTTATATTAAATCTAAATATATAGAAAACATAAAAATACTTTCAGGTAAAATAATAATTTAAATAAAAGTAATGTTATATTTTTATACAATATGTACTGTATGTAGCTTTGAAAATATAATAAAGATTTATAGGGATTATGCTTTAACTGCGACCCAGAGTTAGTATAGTATATAGGTTGCCCAATCGCTAGAGGTCATCACAGTACTAATATAATATTGTGCCACTGTATGGGTACTTTACAGTACTGTCTACAAGTGAAGTACAGTATAGGGTGTGTACGCATGACGTCATTCTGAGTGCTTTTTGATGCTCTTCTTGAGTAATGAATAACATTGCTCAGCATAGGACAAACGTAGTTTTTTGGCTATTTTCTTTGGAAAATTAGCTATTTTTTGGTCAGTTGCATACTTGAGGTACTAATTCAACCTGTTAACAACACCAATGCTCTCAAAAATATTTTAAAGTATTTTTAAACTGGCAAAATGAGTCATTTTCCTATACTGGCTGGTTTAGCGCTCACTTATGGCATCGACTTTAACATGAATGAAACCACCCTATTACTCTAATGTTTAAAGGTGTACAACACTTTGAACAAAAAAAAACTTTTCCGATTACCTCTAACATATCTAAATATCAACGTACATTTGGTTGGAGTCATTGATTTCTAATTTATGTTCCATTCACAAAATGGTGCGTGCGGACAGTGACGACACCACTAGCTGTAGAGTAAGATAATAATATATTTTTATTTATACTAATAGCCAGGTGCCAGGTAGTTCATTCACCTTTACTAATCTCCGCTATTCAAATAACTCATCTCAGCAACTGAAATAACTCAACTTGTTGTTGAAATAACTCATGAGCTAAATACAAGTAGCTGAAAAATTTTCAATTCCTTCAACAAATCACATTTTATCAATGAGGAAGTTTACACGAAGTTAACCCCTATGTTTGAGTACGTCATTTGAAAGAGAAAAAGTAGTAAATATACTTAGCATAGGCAATTACCTGGAAAATTGACGTTTTATTTAATAAAAGAAGAAATAAAAATTTTCAACTCTCAACCCTTTGCCGACTGTGACATCATTTGCTTACATCCGAATTTCGATTGTCTTCTGGATTTCAGATGATCCAATTGTTGAAAGGCAGCCGTTGGCCGTTATTATTTTTATTTCATAGCATTCGTATAAAATCCAGAAGACAATCGAAATTTTGATATGAACAAATGACGTCACAGTCGGCAAAGGGTTGAGAATTGAATTTTTGTATTTCTTCTTTTTTTTTTAAATAAACGTCAATTTTCCAGGTAATTGCCTATGCTAAGTTTATCTTCTACTTTTTCTCTTTCAAATGACGTATTCAAACATAGGGGTTAACTTTGTGTAGACTTCCTCATTCCTTTATAGAAAATATAGTGGCTTGAGTCACATGAACTTAAAAATACACAATAAAAAATAAGCGTTGAAAAGCTTGTACACAGTTTTGCAATACTTTAAGTATTGTGAAATCAACGGTTATGACGTCACTAAACGTTGATATTTCAACAATAAAAACGTTAGTGACGTCACAAGCGTTGGGATTAAATAGAAAAATCGTAGATTTGTAACGGCCAAGTTTAACGTTTATTCCATTGTGATTCTAATAACGCTTGTGACGTCATTTACACTTATATCGTTAGATTTGTCAACGTTTAGTGACGTCATAACCGTTGATTCTACAATACTTAAAGCATTACTAAACTGTATACAGTCATTCCAATAAAAAATGAAATTCTATTGGCATATGGGAATACCATGTATTTAGATAGAGTTTTGCGTCAAATGAAATCTCCATCTGATTGCATTGAATGGCCATAAGCTAATACAATTTCATTTTTTATTGGAATGGTTGTACAAGCTTTTCAACGCTTTTTTTTTAGTGTGTACTAAACTAAATAAAATGAGTTGATTTAGTTAGTAAATTTCTCTCCGTGTATAAACTTCAACTATCACATAAAACTCGTTGTTTAATTCAAGTTCTACAAAGTCTATATGAGTGGAAAAAAATATTTGCATAACTAGGATACGGTCAATTTAAATATTTAATGTAGTAGATTTATTATTCTTTTATGCAACTTCATTTTATGCAAGATATAGAATGAGTACTTTATAATCTTGTATAACTTGTCTGTTTTAATTATTAAACTTATGTTCTGTGAACTAATTGTCTTTAGTTTAGAAAATGAAGTTTAAAGTGAAGAGTAGAGAGAAATATAAAGAAGATATTTTTAGCATCAGACCCAGTTATTAATTTTAGCTAAAAGTAATCAATTTTTTTGTGAAGTACTTGCGAATGAGTTAGCAAGGGTGTTTCCAATATTCTTTTTTTATTTTACGGTGTTACTGTTTGAATGTCTAAATAAAAAGAAGAGATTTTTTTTTTTAAATGTTATTTTTATATTAAATTAATATTAATTAATTCTGAATTATACCACTATGATAGTTTAAAAAAAAAAGAAAAAAAAGGAAGAAAATTATACTAATTAATAAAAAAAAAATTAAGCTGACGGTTATTTTAATTTATTATTATAAAAATAAAAATACAGTCTTAAAAACTGGTGAATATCTTTAAGTTGTTAAGAAAGCATATTTTTAAGCATAAATAAATTTGTATATAATTATTCAATTATTTTACGTTGGCCTGATTAAAGATAGCATTGAGAAAAACATTTAAGATGAAAATGGATGTATATAATAGGATAAGAAGGAAAATATTATTTGTTAGATTCATTAAAGGCATACTTAAATGGCATAATAATAATAAGTAATAATAATAAAAAAAAATGTAACAAAAAAAAAGAAACAGAACAAAATAAAAAATAGACAAGTAAATTAACTAAAAATTATATATTTTTTTCATATCTGCCACTCAATTTGGCGTGTGAGGCAACTAATTCGTTAAAAAAAATGAAGCTCTAGCCATTTACAAACAGCGATGTGAGCGACGTAAAAGAAAAAAAAAAGAAAAGAAAAAGAAAAAAAAAACTTTAACATTCAGTATTGTTTTCTTAGAGTTTATTTCCAAAACTTTGTAATGCATTGCGTGGTTCAAAATATTAAAATAGGTTCAGTAAATAAGTACAGTACACAGTAAAACAGCTTTAAAAATATTTTATCTTCAATATCAGTCAATATGAAATGTATAGGAAAACTTTTATAAATCCTAAAATGTGCATTCAATTTTAATATATGTATACACAAAATATTATATAAACGAAATACATAAATATGCACACTCAAAATATTTTATAATACAGTATAAAAGATATACATAATAGGGTATAGAAATAGAAAGAAGGATATAGATAATTGAAAAGGCAAACTTGTGGTAGAGTTGGTAAATCGAAAGAAGTATTGAGTATCACATCATATTTTTGAGAAGACGCTTGATAAAATATAAAGATAGAAAAAAAATACCCTTGGGAAATATGTATCTCTATCTTCAATCCACGAGGGATAAATAACTAAAACCAACTCAATCGGAAAGAAAAATGGATTTCCTAATATTATTTTGACATTATCTAGCCATATGTTGAGCTTTTTCTTTTATCTTCAAGTTGATGTTGTAGGCGTTGATAAATTTATCTTAATTTTTCTGTTAGTTTTTAATGCTATACTATTAATTAGTTTTATTTAATTTTAATAATTTTTAGTTTTAATTTATTTTTTTATAAAAAAAGTTTTCAAATATTGGTTGTTTGATTGAATGAATGAATGAATGAATGAATGAATGAATGAATGAATGAATGAATGAATGAATGAATGAATGAATGAATGAATGAATGAATGAATGAATGAATGAATGAATGAATGAATGAATGAATGAATGAATGAAATTATTTTTTAAAAGAAAAGGCACAAATTACATAATAGGAACGGTAGAAATTTGAACGGAAGAAACAAAATATAATTATTTTTAAAAAATCTAAAAAGAATAATAATAATACAAAACCTTTTTATACCTAATCAATTCTTTATAAAATAACACATTTTAACAATTTAAGCTTTTTTTCGTCACGTATTTCTCAATTGAGATATGACAAACTTGTCATAACAGGGGAAAAAATCCGTATTTTTGTGTTGTTGCACTTTAGCTGTTTTTTACTTTTTTCTTAGACGTTTTCTATACAACTTATACATATGTAAGTAACTACTGTAGCACAGAGCTATTTTGCAGTCGGTCTTTACTTCTTTATTACAGTGAAAGTGAAAAGTAGCTGTAATGTACAGCTTATTTTAAACAATAGAGTGAAACACCAGTCTCTATTTTTTATCTCTTTTTTTTTTTACTTAATATAGTATTGATTTTGAAATAAAATGATATCCTATAAAATCATAAAGTAAAGAGAGAATTTAATATATTTTTTTATTACGCATTTTCAATTACAGTAACCATTGATATATATACAAACTAAATCACGCGCTACAATGCTATTTAAAAGGATGAGAAGAGAAAAAAATCAATGTTACATAAAAAAAAAAAAAAAAAATGCGAGAAAAACACGAAAGTTTTTTTTTTTTTTTTTTTTTTTCATTTTCTTTCTGGACGAGTAATTTCATATTTCTCTCTTTTCATCTGTCTTATATATAGCGTGTTTGAGCATTACAAACTTTTAATCTGCATTGTTTCATATAAAATATATTTCGCTCTTACTAACTCCACCCACACACACACACACACACACATACTTTGATAAACTTAATACTAAAGTTAAATTATATTTTATAAACTAAAATAGTTACATTTTCAATATATAAAATTACAGTAAAATAAAAAATGAAAAGTTAGTGGGAAAAAATACATGATACTACACGATCTCACTCGAGCCCTATAGGTATTATTATTATAAAATCATTTTATATTTAATTATAAAATCAATTTAAAAGTTTTGTTAACAAAGTTTTTTATTTATATTTTTTATTATTTTTTTTTATTTAGATGTAAAATAGATTTTGGGAAGTTTTCTTTTACAATGGATGTTCCAATGTTGATTATAATTTACTAGAACATAATTTTAAGCTTAAAACACTGAAGTGTATGTTTAGTATCCCGCATTATTTGTAATTTTTCTGACCTCACAATAATGATCTTATTTTCAATAAAAACAATAAGAATATTTGGAATCTAAAACGGTAGAAACAAATAATAATAAATTGATCCTATAAGAAAATAATTATAAAAAATTAAAATTATTTTTTTTATTTGTTATTATTTTTTTTTCCAGATACTATGAAATATATTTGATGTACTGTATTTTGAAAATATATTATATAAAAAAGTGATGTAAACCATAAAAAAAACTTTTAAAACGATTATTATACTTAAATATTTTATATCTGTCAAATATAATATATTTTCATGTATTAAACACAATATTGAGAGAGAGAGAGAGAGAGAGAGAGAGAGAGAGAGAGAGGGGAAAAACAATCATTATCAACCCACGAGCTTTAAATCTGTAATAATAGTATATCAAAAGGTCAAAAAAAATTAATGTTTTGACATATTATGAAAACGTAGGCGTTGGTTTAAATTTTTAAAATGAAACAATCATGGAGAATATTTAAATTTTATAATACAATGCTAACCTGGGGTATTTATATTAAGAAGCGCTTAAGTCTCCAACACGGCTTTAACTATACCGTAAAAACTGTCGGTGGCGTAGAGACCAGCTTAATCAAACATAACATTGAAAGACGGCTAAATGCAAAATTAAATTGAATCAATTGATTCATTCATTCCTTGCCTAATAAGAGTTGAACATGCGAATTGCAATACATCAGACGGTAACCATATAATTATATATATAATAATATTAATTAATATTATTGGTAATATAATAATTTCAAATATGGAAATAATTTGTAGTATTAAAAAATAATAATAATAAAATATAACAATAATGCTATATTACAAATTAATTCTGTTAACCGAAACACCGGCCAATTTACGTTTACCAGGTAAAGCACCTATCTTAACAATATTAACAAAGAGATTGACAGACTTGGACCGAAAATCGTTAAAAGAAGTATAATTTCAAAATATTTCTTTTCACATTCTTTATTTCCAGCAAAACTAACACTATAAATTCAAATGAAATTGAGTAAATTTGTTTATTTTTTGTTCCAAAAAAAGTTTTAATGATAATTTTAATTTAAAAAAAGGTTTCTAGTTTGACTAAAATTTGCGTCTAAAATTTAAATTTCTGCATTTGCATGTAATCTTTAAAGTGAAATAACTTTAAAAATATTTGATCGTGTTTCACATGTTTGACTTAGCTAAACATTTAAGTACCATTTCTTCTTTACTTTTTTTTTAAATATTATAATCCGCGACCATCTAGTTTGCGAGATATCAGTCTGTCACCTACTTCCTTAAACAAGTGAGCATCTTTTATAATAACGGCTACTTTTAGTGACAATTTTTATTACAATTTAATTTATGCCATTGAATAATAAATGTAGCATAAATGACGCAATTTCTTTGTTTTCCTGTTGTTGTTAATTAATTTCAAAGCTTGTGTATTATCGTCTACTTATACAGTAGATATATATACTGTATATCATTATTAATTTTTGAAGTCTATAAAAAAGTTATTTAATTAAAACTTGAAATGGTGCATGATGATATTAAAATGTTTGGTCTTTGAGCTTCAACTTTCAATTTTTTTTTCTTTGTAGTTTTACACAAGTGTTGGGAGTTGGAATGTAATTTTGTAAAAAGAAAAAATAATAATAATAATAAAAGTCTATACTTGTTTTTATTGTA
The DNA here is from genome assembly GCA_949318235.1 of Ecdyonurus torrentis. NCBI lineage: Eukaryota > Metazoa > Arthropoda > Insecta > Ephemeroptera > Heptageniidae > Ecdyonurus > Ecdyonurus torrentis. The sequence goes on from OX439135.1 coordinate 7,463,416, forward strand.
ATCTGTTTTAAAGCGGAAATTATTGTACAACGGAGATGGGACTAAAGTTGGAAAGGCAGATTTTTTTTTACACAATGAGACACGTGTATAAATAAGAAATTTTCAAATGTCAAAAAAAAAAAAAAAAAAAAAAAAAAAAAAAACGAATAATAAAATAAATTCATTAAGACTCATGTGAATGCTTCTTACCGTCGATGAACTTTTTTACAGTAATTTTAATGGATGCCATTAAAAATATGCCTAGTATTACTAAATTAATTTTTTACCGGAATCAGTGGTGTAATTTTCTCACAAAATGACGGGAAAAAAAAGTTTCCCTAAATACGCGCAATGTTAAATTAGGGGTCCCGCATCTTTTTGTAGCGCGCCTCCTCCGGTATGAAGCAATGCTTCTTCTTTAACGTTCTCTTGTATCTGATATTCATAAATCTTATTTTTTATTATCAATTTTTTTTTATAAAACATAACATTGTTAACATGTTAAAACATATTCAAAACATAGTCTTATCGAAAACTGTAATCAAACTGCACACATGGATCTAGAAATAATCTAAATACACAGCCCGGCATTTACTATATGATAGCCTTTGTTAAACTACGAAAACATCAAGGAAGGGAAGGCTCAATTGCTTTTGCTTTGGGAGCATATTTGCAGTGAAAACGCATTTCATTCCCGGCAATATTCTCGTTTTGATGGCGGGAAAATATTATTACGTGTACTATTCCTTTTTTCAAATTTATCGGAAGTAGATCTTTGCGATCGGATAAAATTACAAAAGATGAACCAAATGCGTTTCCACTACTTATAACATGAGGTGGGATGATTATGAAAACATATAAAAACCGGAAAAGTAAGTGCTGGAAACGGAAATCAAGTGACGGGTAGAAGTGGGAGAAAACTTTGTGCTAACAGCAAGCTAAACCTGAGTCACTTATAACATCACTTTTCTTTTTTTTTTTTCTTTTTTTTTAAATGTTATTTGGATTCATTATCCAAAGCTAAACTAGGCAGGCTGGTCTGTGCAATTACATCAATCATACATCGTTAATCGTTATGTATGTAGCAACGTGTTTTGCTCTCACACTTAACATTATACACTGAGCAGTGACCCGAACCTCCACTCAAAAGTGAAAAGCACATGCACAGTTTCTATGTAGTCAGCTGCCTGCACATGCAAAGTTTCTATGTATTTAGTTGCCTTCAACACTAAAGCTATATTATACCAGCTCTAAATTAATAAGAATTAATTTCTAATTATGGACGTTACGTGTGTAATATGCACTGCTTTACTGCTTTGTTATATCACAGAGAAGTTTAAACTAAGTTTTGTAACATCATTAAAAAAGTTAAATTTGTCTGCCTGAGTGTGAAAATAAAAAGGGAATTTCACGCTCCATGTCTTAAGCAGTTTACCTCAAACTTTTTACTCTTTTTCTTTATATTATTTTTCTTGACAAAATCTTTTTTGTACATTTTTGCAGCTTGTTTAAATATTGCAATATATATAATAAAATAAATTCGATTGGTTTACTTTTTTTTTTTTTTTTTTTTTTTTTTTTGAGGCCATGTTTGAGCATAATTTAGCCTTAATTAGGGAGATTTATATTTTATAATTAAACTTTTTTTTTGTACTGTACTAAGAAGTATATAAAGTATATAATATACTGGGAGTGATGAAATACAATAGAGCTTATCGGTTTAGCGCGGTTTAGTGGGGAGAAGCGAGGAAAGCTAAAGAACCCCTTATTGTTATTTAACATTACGCTTACGGGGAAAAATACGTTTTTTTTTTTTTTTTTTTTTTTTTTTTTACGTTTGAGAAAACTACTCCACCGATTTCGGAGAAATTTAAATGAAAAATATTAGACATTTATCCTAGACGTATTTTAAGCCATAAAAAAATTTTAAGACTTTTTTAAACCGATATCCTCCATTGGATATTATCGGTGAGGATTGTTGGAAAGGTTAAAGAGCCCCCTCTATGATCATACGTCTGTTACTATTGTGTGACAATGTTATTAGCAATTTTACAGCTCAAAACTATACTTTTTACTGCTCAAAAACTATAAATATTTAAATTAAGGATTCTAGACCCTCTTTTACGTGCTTCATACTATAGAAATGATTTAGCATTTTCATCACCGATAATCTCATAGAAATTCAAATATTGTTATGGGGCGTAGATGCCTGATAATATTAAGTCATCAATTTTAAAACAAGTTAATAAACAATATCAATATATTTCACCAGTTGGTATATTTATTATTATTATTATTGGAGTAAATTTCGTTAATAAAAGGTTTTAAATAATACTAAAACTTATAAAATGCACTGAATTTAGGTTAAACTGTACTATACATATTAAAAAATAACATTATATAATTAATTTTAATAACTTAACATTAAATATTTAAAAAAATTATATAATATTATTTTTTTATAATATATATATTTTAAATAAAGAATTTGAATTTTTGTTTCATCTTATTTATAAATACATTTATTTATTATTTAATTTACTTCTTTCAAGTTAGATGTTATATGTCATTTTAAATATTATGAGCTACTTGATATACTTGAGATATAGAATTAATAAGTAAATTTAAGTTGAAAGTTGAGTATTACCAATTTTAGTTACGGATACTCCTAATAATAAACTATTCTTCTAGATTAAAATGTGATGCGTGCCCAAATTCTAGGGGTCATGTTTAGGACAGCATAATAAATGTTGAATAATAATAATGTAAGTGTATTAACTCAGGATTATATTGCTATCAGATTAAATGAGAAGAGGTTGGCTTTCGGTTCCACGAAACAAACAAGCTGTGACGTCATAAACTCACATCTGTGTGAATGGAAAATAAATTACAAGTCAATGACTCTGGACAATTGTTTTAACATTGATATTTAGGTATGAGACTTACAGTTAGAAGTTTACTATGTCTAAAACATGCAAACACGATCAAATATTTATATTATTCTATTATTTAAACTTTTGCGGGGATGAGGGGGGGGGGGGGTCATTTTTTTTTCTTTATATACATTCCATTGCATTTAAAAATTATAGTATATTTTGTTTTGCTGAATATTAAACCTAATAATATAGCAAGAATTTTTGGAAAAGTAAGTTCCTCCTTTGACTTTTGCTTCACCAAGTCTGCTGCACCTCTTTGTTAATAAAAAAGGACGATTTTTATTAGAATAGGCAATTTATTTTTCTTATGGGATCTAGTTATAAATCTATGCTTAGTATTCATGTATTTCATATTATTGTTAAAAAAAACATCCCAATAATAAATCATATATTCTTAAGTGTTGGTATGGTGAAATGCGTGCTACGTTAATGTTTGTTAGTATATAATATCTCGGCGTTAGAGCAATTTCATGTTTCTTACAATAACATGGTAATTTATTGAATATTGCCATGATACCATGATCTGTCTTTAACATAGAGGTAGGTCAGTGATGTAGGAGTTTTGGGTCTAGCAGCAAGATCATGTATATTACTAAAGCATGGTAATCTATGTATAGGATAAGTTGGAATGGGATGGGATGGGATGGGATAGGATAGGATAGGATAGGATAGGATAGGATAGGATAGGATAGGATAGGATAGGATAGGATAGGATAGGATAGGATAGGATAGGATAGGATAGGATAGGATAGGATAGGATAGGATAGGATAGGATAGGATAGGATAGGATAGGATAGGATAGGATAGTGGTATAATACCATGGTATACCTAAAAGAAGTAGATGAAAAATTATTTAGTTATTAAGTTTTTATAATATTTAATTTATTTAAAAACTGCAAAGTTTATTGAAATTTTAGTGCAAAATAATATTTACTTGTTTTTTTTTATTTTTAAATAAAAATATAATATATTTATTAATACTATATTTATTTCTTAAAAAGTAAAATGAGAAGTGATTACTTTACAATATATTTAAATATAAAATGTTAAATAAATTTATTTAAATACAGCGAGTTCGATTGTTTGAAGACTCACCATTGAGTAATTGATTGAGAACAAGGTTTACTTCGTTATTCATTTAACACTGCACATCAGATGTAGTTGGAGCAGATTTGCCGTTATGAACAAAAATTTAAATTAATTTTTTGCTAGATAATACTTACAAAAATAGCTCGGCTTTTCGTAAACGCACCAAATTAACGTTTTAATGACAACGGAGCCACTAAAGACTCAAAATGGAACAACAATGAACGGTTGATCAAATTTAATTTGAGTTTCATATTTTAATTTTTTTTTAAACATTACGGTAGAAAATTTATTCACTGACAGACAAGTAAGACAAAAGTTATGAAAAAAGGTTTATTTAGAAGCTAGTATGGCCAAATGGTGAAGGCAGCTGACTTGCAACTCTGTACTCCCCACTGAGTACAGGTATACGAGCTACTGCTAGGTGCGTAGGTGATAGCACAACACGTTGCAGATGCATGTTTAAATGCATTCCATGAGGACGCACTGCATTCGGGAGACGCATGATTGATGTGATTGAACCGTACAGCCTGCCTAGAGTTTCCATGGTTTCTCTAGGTTATCATGGTGAATAATGACCTGTGTGATTAGACTATGGTCGGCCCATGCGTGCTTTTTCTATTGTACCTGTCGATAAGACAATATCTTGACGGGATTTTAGATTAAGTGTAGCACGATAACACAATATGCCTAGAAAAAAAAACTCGTAATTAAATATTTCTCAGGGTGAATCACTATTTTATTATTATTTTTTTTTTTTACACATTTAAATCATTGTTATTGTAAAATTTCACCATAATATATACGCTGAACTGAACCCTAACCCCCCCCCCCCCCCCTCCCGCCACACCAACAAAAAAAGTTGTCCACTTTATAGCTAATAAATCATACCAGTATGTCACAGTAAATTTTATAATAGTGAAGACTTTAATATGTAAAAATATTTTTCGTTTTTTCCCTTGCCATTAATACGTTACTTTTTATTATTTTTCAAAAAATACGTAGACAAAGCAAATATTCATATTTTTATATATATTTTTTTTATATAAACTTTTAACATTATATTTTATCTCTTCTTTTTTGCACATATCAGCAATTTAGGTTAATTACCACTCTTTGTTGTTGTATAATCTCATTGTAATAACGAATACTTAATTAATCAGTTTTATTAATATAAAATATCATTTTTATATACGCATTAAATTCAGAGTGCTTTGTCAGTGCCAGCTTTTCTCTCATTTAGATTAATAATATTCAATTAATACTATAATAAATTATTTAAAAATATAACATTTTCTTATTAATACATAATTAAATTTTCATTAAAGCAACCCCCCCCCCCCTTTGTTTCTTCTTTGTTAAAGAAAAGAAAAAATATGAAATTTATTTGAAAAGTTTAAAAATATATATAATTAATTAAAATAAACAAGCCGCATATGCTTGCAAATGACTTTACTGTTACTGTGTAAGTTTTACATGCTTTCTTATGGAAGTATAATTTAGCTACACCTAAAGGTCTCAAAATATATTTTAATTCCTAAAATTGTTACAGTCATTGCTAACTGAGCCTTAAAATTTGTTTTACTAAATGATAAGACATTTCTATAAAAAATAGTAATAAAAAAAGTAACCAATTTTTAATTTGAAGTTAAAATTTTACCGTATATAGTTGTTACCTTAAACTTTAAGACACAGGGAGAGTTTATTAATTTATTATTGTAGAAAAATGCAATCGTTTTAATCCTTTATAAACATAGATACATAATATATAAAAAATGTGAATATAGACTTATATATAAGTATAAATAAAAATTATAATTTTAACAATGTTTTATTTTTTATGTAAAAATAAAATTAAATATTAACTAATAAATTTAATAACATTTTTGAATTATTTAATTTTATGTAAGTTACTAATTTAAATATAACTTTATAAAATATAATAATATTTATATTTAAAAAATAGATTTTATATAATATTAAAGTTACTTCAAATTAAGAGATGATTCTAAATTTGAAATCAACTTCTTTTCATCGAGTAACTGTTATGTTGTGGTGCTTAGTCAAGTACAATATGTGAAATGTTAAACTACAAAAAACAGATAAGAAGAGGTATTACTACGTTCAGTATCGGAAACTCAAATTTAACCCCCAAATTCAATGTGTTTAATAATTACAAATCAATAATGAAAACTACGTTTTATAATTATTTTAGGAATCAAGGCCATCAGATAAAAGGATATACGATAAAAAAAAATGACATTGCCATGGAGCCTTAGTTGTTTTTGTATTTTTATGTTCACTATACAAACTAAATAAGGCTAAAAATTAACTTAATGTATAAATTTAATGTATGGTTAGTGAGAAGAAAATTTATATTTAAACTAATATTTTGGAAACAATAAAAAATAAGATGTTTAGAAAAATAATTATCAAAATACTTTATGATCGTTATTAAAAAAAAAAAAAAAAAAAATGAGGTATCAGAATATTATATCTTTTTTAAAGAAATAGACCAGAAGAAAAGATAAGCATTTATTTCATAAAATACTTGATGGGGCTTACATAAATAACTTTATTTTGTCTCAAAACGCAACTGTAGCTCCGTAGCAGTAATCAAAAAATTTCAATTTATTATTATTATTATTTATTATTATTTTCATTTTTCAATTTATTTTTTTACTAATTTTTGCATGTTTCTGACGTCAGAAACATAAATAGTCACGCAAATTTCACACTTTACAGTATTTTCACGCTCTCTCGAGGGGCCACATTAACATTCTGGTAAAAAATTATCATCATGTAGATCCCATTTCATGTTTATTCATTAAAAATCCCATGTTGTTTTATGTGGTCTATGGCTTTAAGTATCATTGTGTATATATATATATTTTTTCCCTGTCCTCAGTTAATCACGGTAATACCTCGTATTAAACATTAACTTAATAGCAGAAATTACAAATGTCTATTTTTAACCTGATAGCATTGAATGTTAAGTAATAAACACAGGTAGAGAGATAATCAATAGTGAATTAGTTGATTGAGATCTCTTTACGAGGATTTGAACAATGCTTTTAGTAGCACTTATATATTATTATCTCATATTGATATATATATATATATATATATATATATATATATATATATATATATATATATATATATATATATATATATATATATATATATATATATATATATATATATATGTACACGGAAAAATAACAATTCATCCATTTAATCATTATCAACAGTATCTACACTGAAACTGAAACTGAAAATGTATTTTTTACGTTAAGGGTTGTATATAGATGGTTTGTAACTCAAAATTTAAAAAGAAAACTTCAAAACTTTATGGTACCATTATAAAGTTAATTGTAACAGCTACCTATGGTACAATTTTCAGAACCCGTGACCATCAGATAAGAGAGATTTTGATTTTGATTTTTTTTTTCATGGACTCTTATGTGACTAACACTTAAAAAATTCATAATTTAAAATCTAGCATGGTGTCACCCAAAATTTTTTTTTTTTTGCAATTTTGAAGATACCTTATCCTAATGTATCACTGTACAAAATTTCATATTTTTCTTTCTTCACAATCTTTTAGTTAAATCCTGTAGTACCTGATTACCCGCCTTAAATTATTATTATTTATTTTTACGTTGTGAGTTTATCCTTTTCAGTTCAGTCCTCGACTTTTTAAAAAATTATTTCTATGATATATATTTTAACCTTGTTTTTGTGCGGCTCTAAGAATGACAAAAATATGCTTCTTTTGTCAAAAGGTTTTCTTGCTTTTGCAGACCCCCTACCCACTCTAGAATGCTCAAAGTAGCGATAAAAATCACGTAAATTCAAAGAGCGTTTTCTGGTCCAATTTGTGTATTTTTAACTTTTTTTTTTTTTTTTTTATTGAATTATCTGATGTCCTATGTATTGTACTGTATACTGGGACTGAAGAGAATAGAAACGTTAATATTATAAAAATGATAACTATACTAATGAAGTAGCTATCCAATTAGTACAAAGTTAAATATTATACATATGAAGTAGCTATCCAGGTAGTGCAAAGGTAAATAAAAAAAATCATATAATCAGATCAATGAACTAAAACTCCTGTCAATTTGAGTGACAATACACTGAAAGAGTTATAAACTTGAGGAAGCTATAGACAAAATATAACGTGTAATTAGGTATAGATCATCTCACTCAAGCAGTTAGTACCCTTTTCAATTGCAAGTCATGGTTTTTAACAATAGTTTTACCTTTGATATACCTGTCAAATTCAAAAAGTATAGTTTCGTGCGGTGTAACTATAGCCAACGCAGCATAATCGTGCTATAATTTATATAATCTACTTTTATACACAATCATATTATTAAATATTAATTTTATAGTATATAGACTTGCTGTTAGAACTTAATAAAATTTTAATACATCTACATACAATTATACATGAGTATGATATTTATTTTGATTTTTTCAGTGTAATGTAGTGATGGAAACCACCGTGCTGACTTTTGTTGACTCGACACAATAATTACGTTCTTTTTAATTACAATGATATTGTATTAATTTAAACACTAGATCCAATTATAACAAAATTGTTATTTACTGTTTCGTTAGTGATGTTATATAGTTTAATAATAATGAACATTAATATAGATATTTGTATAGTCCAGTCAATTTTTGCACTGGAGAGTTGTGATATAGATAGCCTAGAGTGCATGACGTCATCATGTGTAGAATGAACATAACATTCTAAGTAAATCAATGTATTTTCAGTGTTGTGAGAATGACAATAAAAATATGAAAATAATGCTGTTCGTAAACCTTGCTACAAAATCACTGCTACAAATCAGTATGGACCGTATTTTCAGTTGCAAATGTCTGCTTGCGCCTACAAAAACAGCAGTTTCTTTTCCTGCTGCACAACTTATTATCAATTTTTAAAATATTTCCTATCTACCTATAATTTACCTCAAAATACCTGGAATGAACCAAAATTTATAAATATTTAGTAAATTGTTGTGCGGTACGAGCAGCAAACAAACTTGCAGGCGCAAGCAGACATTTGCAACTGAAAATTCGGTCCTTACAAATCAGCTACTAAAATGACGATCAACTTTGGTTATTCAAATGTAATGCGCGTTTTTTTTTCTTTGCAAAAAAAAAAAAAAAACAAAAACAAAAAACAAACAAACAAACAAAAAAAACAAACAGGGGTGTTGTTCATAAACTGTGTTTTCTTGCACTAAAAAAATGTGCATTCCATTTGAATAACCATAGTTGATTGTTATTTTAGTAGCAGAAAACATAGTTTACCTTAAAATATTGATAACGAATACAAGAAACACCTATATGAATGTTTTTAAGCTAGTAATTATATCTAATTATTTACGTAGTAACATATGATCACTTTAGAATTAGCATGGATAAAATAAATTGTGTGTAATATGTTGCATTTCTCATAACTTACAATTTGCATGAGAATTTTTGTTTCGTCAGTTAGGTTCTATGGCATATAAAAAAAAAGGGAAAATATTTTGTAGTTTCAAAACACGTCATTATACAATTTAGCTGCAAGAAAAAAAAAAAAAAAAAAAAAAAACTTGCCATTTTTAGTTATTTTAGTTAACTTGTTGTAATAATTAAAATAAATTAAATGTACCGCCTAAAACAAACAATATGCCCTTTATATTTATTTTACACAAAATAGGACACCTAAAGATATAAATAATTTTCACAAGTACCTGTACCCAAATGTAACCAGGCAATCGAGCATAAAAAAGCTGTAAAATAATAATAATAAATGGTTTTTATTTGAGGCCAAAAAAAGGTACAAACCCACTTACATGGTCCTCTGACTTTCTTTAAACAATACATACTAGTCAGAGTATTTCTTCATTAATCGAGCATAAAGAAGCTGTAAAATAGTCAAAAATCGCAAATTTTTGAAACAAAGTATATTTTTAAGATAGTAATAATAATAGCAATTAATTAAGTATTTTTTATCACTGTGGTGGTATTAATAAAGTAAACTCACATAGATTAGATGTCACTGATAATGTTTATTTAAGATAACGGATCGTGTTATAATTACAATTTCATTCTCCTAGCGTGTTCCAATCCCCTAGTGTACCATCTTGATTTCCCACACGCTCTCCCCTCCCCACTTACAACAGCTGTTTTCCCCTACCAAAATCATATGCATAGTATGGGAACATAAGTGGGTTTGGCAAGCGGGGTTCACAATCATAACAACTCCTCCCTTTTTAGAAGGACCTGAAGTAACCAAAAACGCAAAACAATGATGCTATCCACTCATCAAAACAATTCATTAACACAATTATTATACATAGAAGTTGTATGTAAAATGAACAATAAAATTTTAAGTATAAATTGCTTACGACTATTATTTAAACCTGAACGGAATACATATTCCAATGAACTTTGAACTACCAAGTTCATCTTAACTTACAGTAACTTATTTTGTACTGCTTACTTGTTTAAAACAACAACATAATCCAATTTACTCCACATAATAATCTCCTAGCCTTCTAGGAACTCGTGGTGTTCTTTGGCTTCGTCTAATAGGGGTAGACGTGACCAACTCAGGTGAGTTAGTACTGTTAGCAGACAGATCTCCTACTCCACTAATGGAACCAACCGGGGTTCGGCTGGGAGTACAGGCGTTGGTTGATCTGCCTGACTGATTTCCTGAGCCTGGTGATCGGATGGCCTCTCTGCTTGTCTCGTTTGAACCATTCCTGCTGGACACTGTAGGTTCTGTAACGTACGTAACAGGGGTTAACTTAGGCAATGCATTAGTTACAGGGTTACAAGTATATGGTGATTTTTTCACTGGTAACTGAGTATGGAGGCTGGAACAATCAGGATTAAAAACATTTGCTTTCTCAACATAACGTTTCTTCATGTTGTCTGGATGGTAGAATCTTGTGGTTTGATTGTCAAACTGTACTTTATATTTTCTCGGCCCCAATACTTCTACTACCCTAGCTGGCAACCATGCTAGTTTCTTCTGTTTATAATCTTGCGCCCATACCAAGTCTCCCACCTGATAATAATACTTGTAGCTCTGTGTTGCTTGTGCTGCTTCTTCCTCCCTTTTTGGATATTCTTTACGTTCATACAATGGATGGAATGTGTCCCAGAGCGTTCTAATTTGCCGTCCATACATTGCTTGTGAAGGCGATATTCCTGTGGTTGCTGATGGAGTGGTCCTCAATTCCAGTAATATTTCAGGAATTTGAGCTGACCATTTTTCCACTGGAATTTTTAACATCATATTTTTAATTGTCTGTACTGTTCGTTCGGCTTGCCCATTACTAGCGGCATGGTACTCTGTCACTGGAATGTGTGTAATATTATACTTATTTATAAATTTGGTAAATTCTGCAGACTTGAATGCTGGTCCATTGTCACTTACGATTATATCTGGCAATCCCCAGTTTGCGAACCAGTTTTTTAATATTTTCACTACTGTGTTGGTTGACAATGACCCGTGAGTTTCTTCAACGGCTGCCCACTTGGTGCTGGCATCCACTGCTATGAAAAAAATTCTTCCTTTCAGCGGACCAAAAAAATCAACGTGTACTCTTGAGGCTGGAGGTGATGGTGACCATGGTATTCTAGGAGCTTGTGGTGGACCTCTTTTCATGGCATTACATGTAGCACAAGTTTTTCCTAGATCTTCAATGTTTTTATCAATGTGTGGCCACCATACATATGCTCGGGCTTTGTTCTTCATGCCGCTTATCCCGATGTGATGTTTATGCAGCAGCTCTAAGATTTTTTCTCTGCATTTAAGTGGGATGACCACTCGGTTTCCATACAGTAAGCATCCTTTTACTATGGACAATGCCTCACTATTCTTTTGGTACTCCGAGTGCAATTCCGTCAATGAACCACCATGCATTAGTATAGCCATTACTTTAGCTAGTATTGGATCTCCTCTGGTTTCTTTGGCAATCATTTTTACAGACCACTCTTCTGGGGCTTGCTCCATAAACAGAATGCCTGCTGGTTCCGGAGGATCCTCGACACTGGTTGTGGCTATAGGAAGTCTACTGAATACATCCGCGTTAGCATGTTGTTTCCCAGGTCTGTATACTAATCTATAAGAATAATTACTCAAGTATAGAGACCACCTAAGCATTCTAGGAGATACTGTTTCTGGTATAGGTTTATCACACTGAAGTAACCCTAGCAATGGTTTGTGGTCTGTTCGTATAGTGAAGGTTCTTCCAGCCACGTACATGTGGAACTTCTTGACCCCAAATACTACGGACAGCGCTTCTCTGTCTATTTGAGCATAGTTTTTCTCGCTGGGTCTCAGGGTTCTGGAAGCATTGGAGAAAGGTTTTTCTTCGCCGCCTGGCATCACATGACTGATTTCAGCTCCCACTCCGACAGAACTTGCATCGGCATCTAGGATGATGGGTAGGTTAGGGTTGAATAAGGTAAGCTCAATTTCTGAGCTTAGCACTTGCTTGACATAATTCAGGGCATCTTGATGCTTTTGGGTCCATACCCATTCCGCTCCATCTACCAATAGTTGATATAGAGGGTGGAATAACGTAGCCTTATGACGCAGGAACCTGTCGTAATAATTTATATACCCCAATAAGGATTGCAGTTCACCCTTCTCATTGGGGTTGGGCATCTTCATCAAGGCTTCAACCTTAGACTGGGTAGGCTTCACTCCTTGACCAGACAAGAAGTAACCTGCGAACTCTAGCTGCAACACACAAAACAAGCATTTTTCTTTATTAAGCCGGAGACCTGCTTCTAGTAGTCTAATCAATACAGCTCTTGTACGTTCCCATAGGAGTGCCACAGATTTTGCAGCCACCAAAATATCATCGTAGTATGTTAACACTCCGTCCAATCCACACATTAATTGTGATATAATTCTCACAAATATGGCCGGGGCTGATGACAACCCCGGGCTCAATCTTAATACCCTAAATAGTCCCAATATGGTATTAATCGTGAGTATCTTTGACGTCTCCTCATCTACAGTTATCTGGTTGAAAGCTCTAGCCAAATCAAGTTTCGAGAAGTATTTTACATCTCCTAATTTATCTAACATATTCTGTATGGTTGGCATAGGGAAAACTTCGGTGACACATTGTGGATTGACAGTTCCTTTGTAATCCCCACATATCCTCAAAGTCCCATCTGCCTTTTCTAAATCTATCGTTTGAGAAGCCCACTTAGAAAATAATATGGGCTTCATATAATCATCATTCTTAAGACGAATTAACTCACGCTTGACACGTTCCTCCTTGGCATAGGGTACACTTCTCGGCTTCATGAACTTTGGTGTAGCTCCCGGCTTCATCTCGATGGAGGCTGGTGGTCCAGTGTACTTGCCCAGCCCGGCTGCAAACACTCCTTCGAGCCCCCGCAGCTCCACAGGGAGTCCTATCAGCGCTTGGTCAGCCGTCTCCGCTGAGGTGAAGTGTACTGTCTGTATGCCGCTCACTGCAATTCCCAGGGCTGAAAACCAATTACGTCCTAATAAAGCAGGTCCTGGTGAATTCATGACTATAAGTGGCAACATGCACGCCCTATCCTTTATTTCCACTAACACCTGGAGACACCCTTTTACAGCTAAACTCTCCTTTGACCAAGTGTTTATCTTGGGCACGTTAGTCTCCAATGATGTTCCGTCAGGCCATAGTTGAGTAAATGTGTCCTGGCCAATTAAGCTACAACTTGCCCCACTGTCTACTTCAAACACTACTGACTTCCCTGCCACTTTTAGACTTAACAATATAGGAGTCACTACATCAGACTCCCCCTCTTTACTATCCGCATGCATCATAAACAGGCTATACTCAGACTGTTCCCACTTGTTCACTGCTGGTGACTCCAGTTCTCTCCTCTCCTGCTGAGTTGGCCCCTCGGTGTCCTCCTCTTCTTCCTCATCTTCCTGTTCTGCACTGACGTAGTGTGCTCGAAAGGTTTTCTCTCTTCTCTCTTTCCCTCTTCCTGCATTATGCAGTATCTGGTTTCTCCTCACTACACATACCCTTTGCAAATGTCCTCTCTGCTCACAAAAATCACACACAGTATTAGTGTGTGCACACTGGCTACCGTCATGATAGCTTGACCCACAGCGGAAACATTCCGCTCTGGCACCTCTGGCTTGGGCGCTTCCCCTACTTCCTCGCCCCACTTGTGTGCCCCTTCCCCACTGACTATGGCCTTGGCCTGGAAAACTTCCACGGTTTCCTCCTCTGTTTCTTCTCTCTGTCATTCTATGAATAACCTCCTCCCCCCCTTGATTTTCAAACCTCGCTGCACTCTTCATTGCCATCTCCGCAGCTTCTGCTTTTTCTCGTACCACCTGTAATGATAATTTTGACATTTCTAAAAATGTTTGACGTAATTTAGAGTCTCTCATTCCCGCTAATATTTGCATTAGCATGCATTGTTCTACGTCTGTGAAGTTACATTTGACACTCAACCCGTTCAGTTCAGCAATGAACTGTGTCAAAGCTTCATTTGGTTTCTGCATACAACATAAAAATTCATATCTTAACACCCATATGTTTGGTTCTGGATCATAATAACTTTTCAAAATTATGACAATTCTTTCAAACGACAACGATTCTAAAGTTTCTGGAGCTTTAATAAGTTTTTTAAGTTGCTTGAACACATTCTTGCCTATGACTGTCAATAATGTGTTCTTCTGTCGTTCTGTTTCTCTAATTTGGTTTGCCTTAAAATAATAATTTAGATGGTCTATGTAATTCGAAAAAGACTCTTCTCCTCCAGGAATAAATTCGTACGTAGTTCCTACCGTACCCAATACCATGTAGACAGGTGGTGGATGCTTCGTAGACTCGTCTTCTGACATTTTTCTTCCTTGATCCCTTCACACTGCACACTAAAATCCGTTCATTATGTCGCCATCTCGCATCTCTCGTCGCCAATTTGTGGTGGTATTAATAAAGTAAACTCACATAGATTAGATGTCACTGATAATGTTTATTTAAGATAACGGATCGTGTTATAATTACAATTTCATTCTCCTAGCGTGTTCCAATCCCCTAGTGTACCATCTTGATTTCCCACACGCTCTCCCCTCCCCACTTACAACAGCTGTTTTCCCCTACCAAAATCATATGCATAGTATGGGAACATAAGTGGGTTTGGCAAGCGGGGTTCACAATCATAACAATCACCAATATTATCATGTTTGTAAAAAAAAAAAAAAAAAAAAAAAAAAAAATCAGCAACAAATCACTGTTTACGAAAACGTCATTACATTACTTTTCCAACAGAAACTCATATTACTAAATCAAACTTTCTGTTACTGCGTAAATAATATTTTCGTTCTTTTAACAAATAAAAAGCAAAAAATATTAGGAATGAAATTGTTATATGTTTGTGTATAGTTATTGGCTTACATAAAAGACGTTCACACATTGCGAAACACTCCTGTTAGATATTACTGTAAGCTCTGACGTCATACTTAGAGATGAATACCAACTGGTGAACTGTGTGTTAGCTACAGCAATGTTGTAGCAGGTGTGCGGACATAACAGTATTTGCATCTCCCTCTCTCTCTCTCTCTCTCTCGTCTTATCTATTTATATTCTCACACTAATTTGATAAATAACTGAAACTAATATCAAACAAATTAAATCAATTAGAATAATGAGGTACTATAAGAATAACCTATAAGGCATGACCTTACTTGGATATTGTACGTGCAATGAGTTAAGAAACTACCTAAAGGTGCTAATAAAAAGGTGCTATAAAAATAAAAATATTGATAATAATATAAATGAATATATATATATCTGATAAAACAAATAAAATGAAAAATTATCGCATGACTATATTTTAAATGTGTAAATGTTTTACTAATTATCGAAATATGTTTTAGTTATATATAATTTAAATTTTATTAAATATTTTAAGATTATATTCTTTATTATATTAATGATGACTGAAACTATTATGAAATACATTGTATTCCTGTGTAACAATATGTACCAATTGGTATTATGATCAATAAAGAAACTGAAACTGAAGAACAATAAAAAAATAATATAATATTTCATGCGACCTATCACTTTAGAATTAAAGTACCATCAAATTCTTTAGTTATAAAATTGACAGAAGATTTAGTATTACCTCTCGCCATCACTTGAAAATAATAATTAAAACACCTTTTCATCTTCTTCTAAATTCCTTTTATAAATCAATTATATACTCAACTTTTTTTTTTTTTTACTTCTTTTTGTGCTTTACGAGAGTAGTTATGAGAGTCCCTGTAAATTATGCAACTTTTTTGTCAGATATGCTTAACAATAAGCCTAATCTACAGGATACAAGTAAATATGGCGACTGAAACGATATACTGATCGAACTTAAAACTTATAACATCGTACTCTTACCTTTGCTTACTTTTTATACTATTTCTTCGGCCTATAGTTTAATTTTAGTATATTATATAATATGCAATTTTCTATAAAATAATTCATCGAAAAAAAAAAAATAAAGGATATTTTTATAAAAATTGCATATTGTTATAATTATTTATTATTATTAAAAAAATGGTATTTATATTTAGGGTGTATGCGGATGACGTCATATTTATTGCACTTGGAGGCCATACTGGAGTAGTGCATAACATTGCTCAGCATAGGACAAACTTTATTTAAGCCCATTTTCTTTGGGAAATCAGTTAATTTTTTGTTATTGTATTTTTCTCACATACTTGAGATACTAATTCAACATATTTACAGCATTAATGCTCTCAAAAATATTGCATCGTGTTTTTAAACTGGCAAAATGATTTTTTTCCTATGCCACCCATGTTATTGAGTTATCCAACATGGCGTAAACTTTAACATGAATGCATATACCCAGAAAGAAGAAAAAAATCTTTAGTTTAACTGAAACCAAAAAGAGCAATCTATTAAAATAATAATAAACTGCACTTGCTAATATTACATTGATACAATTTATGTTGTCAGATCGAAGCCGGTATGGAACGTAAGGACGTGATCTGGACTGCCGTGTTGAGCTCTCTGGCCGCTCTGCTCGCTCTGGTAGCCACGCTGTTCGCCTGCTACTGGTGCCACAAGCGCAAGAGGAAGAGAGAAGAAGAAGAAGCCGAGGAAGCAATCGTGGTACCACCACACCCAAGTAGCTCTCTGTCGCGTCTCAATGGAATCTTGAACTTGAAAACTCCTCTCATCAGTACCAAGGGAATTGGGTGAGTAATAAACTTTATCAATTTAATTATTTAGATATCATATACTTTGACAAGTAAAGTGAAACTGAAAGTTACTCTAGTAGAATTATTATTCAATGTGTTAACTTGGATATGCGGGAGGTAAGATCTATCACTGAGCGTTTTCACTGTTTCCTTAGTCTGTTATGGCGAATGCCGGGATGTTGGCTAAGCCATGGAATGTTCAAATAAACCCGTAGAAAAAATACAGGGTTTTCTAAAGATTCGGAGAGTAGCTGACGAGTACTTTGACGAGGTTTAGTCAAATCAAAGAAAGAATGAATATTTAATGTTCACTTAACGTTAACTTACGGTAACTATAACGTTAACAGCTTTTTTAGACGATATGTTGTATTTTTTATGATTATTCATAAGTTTAATAATTTATAAAGATGGACATTTTACTTATATTTACTCATTTATAAATGAAAGGTTAATTTTATTTATTATTTCTCTCAACTCGTCAGTTGATATTGTTGTTTTAGTCAGTTTAAAGCAAAGATTTCTTTCAAAACGTAAGTTTACAGTTATTGTTATGTTAACTTCAATTTTTGTTGATTTATAACTATAACGCTACTTTTTGCAATGTTGATAATCTATATTATAGAAATAACCAGTTAACGTTAGAAGTTAACTTAACGTTAACGACTTTACGTTAACGACCACAAGACTGGTAGTTAACCATATCATTACTATTTTTATTAATATCGAAATACATTTTTTTTCTATCTAAACCACTATTAAAATACCAAGATATTATATAATTATTCAAATTATAATAACTTAATTTTAAATTCATATCTGATAACAATACTACACTTAAATGTTGCAATTTAGGAATACGAAATAAATAAAATATAAATCCGTTTTTATTCACAATTTTATGGCAAGTACACAACAAAAATATAAAACAACATTACAAATAAAAACAATAGTTTATTTGCAGCTGTTACAAAAGCAAACAAATAATAAAAAGTTTTTTTTTGCTTAAAATAGAATACGGTAGACAAAAAAATCCTGGAGTTTAATCCGTAAAAAAAAAAAAAAGTTTTACTGTAATGCTTAAATTTTGCGTGCATATGTGTAGAATGAAAGAGTTAGAGAGAGAGAGAGGAGAGAGAGAGAGAGAGAGTCAGAGAGAGATTTTGTACAAAAGACGTAATATAAACATAGGTAGACTCTTGGTAAATCTGTTGAATAATTTATTTTTTACCTGTGTTATTTCTATATAATATGAAAAAGCTTACTTTAATACTTATACATGTAAAAAAAAAAAAAGCTTATAAAAGATAAAAGAAAATATTTTTGTAGTAGTATATAAAATAAAAATTAACAGCTTTATTTATAATGTAACATGTAATGATATTTTAATATGCTTTTTAATTAATAATTTAATATAACAGCAAAAATATGAACTTAAAAAGCGAAAGAAATAGTAAAATTATGAAAGTAATATGTATTTTAATGACGAGGCTTAGAGTTGTGCGTTTATTCAAAAAAACAAAAATGTTCATTTTAGGTAAATTGTTTACGTTACAATAGTGCGTTTGTTTGATCATAAGTTTTAAAATTTAAACACTCCTTTGTTGCATATTAACACTAAAAGAAGTTATCCAATCATGAAAAGAAAGAAGGGGGAAAAAATGCGATTACATTGCAAACTTTTTCTTTTGAATTTTTACTTTTATATACCATTTTCCATCATGATAACTTCAATATATTTTTCCTCCTTAAAACTGCAGCACACACCTGAAATGTTTACTTTTTAGAAAAATAATAAAAATAGGCGGAAAAAATTACTGCTAAGGGAAATTACATTAAGTTCTATAAGATGCAAGAGGTAATTAACCTCTTGATTACACTTATGAACATAATGTCTATGCTTATGAATACTTTAATAGCATCATCTCGCCTAAGTGATACACATCTTTGTTTTAGTACGTTTTACCTGCATTAAGTGACAGTACATTAGGTGTATTAGGTGTGTATATCAATACCTATTCAAGGCTGATATTTTCAGACTGATGGCAATTTCCAGTATGTACACCTACGAGCTATTAGTAGTATTTCTTTCCTTAGCGTACTTCTTTAAATTCTTTGACAAGAATACTACAAATTGATGAAATTGATAAATCAATAATGGGCATTTTATTATTATTATTATAATCATGGGTAGTTCTTATTATTTACTTTAAAAAGTTGCAGGAAGTCAATATTTGTTTTATGAATATGCCTTATTTATTTAAGATGCCCACTCGTTTAACATTTTAAAAGGTAGGGTCTTATCTGAGTTTAAAAGCTAACCGAAAGTTGGCCAGTGGTAAAGGTTTAGGATGAGGCATATATTAGGAACTCTGTTTCTTTATTTTTAACGAGTGCTCGTAATTTTTTGTTCCATGTTGGCTACTTAAAATAATAACTAAAAAAATATATAAAAATGCTATGTTTAGAATTTTTTTTCTTATGACGTTGGAGACTGTTTAAAATTTTATTTTATTAAAAAAAAAACTTTAAAAACCTTAAAAAAAATCAAAAAGTCTGTCTTAAAACTTCAACAAACAGTCAGAAATATAAAAACAAGTTTTATTTACACATACCTTGTGTGTGTTCAAAGAAACGATACCTCTCTTACAAGAATTCTATTTCATTTCAACAAAGTTTGCCAGTCTCTCTCTCTCTCTCTCTCTCTCTCTCTCTCTCTCTCTCTCTCTCTCTCTCTCTTTTTTCTTTTTTTTTCTTATTTAATTCATAAGTTTAATAAAAATTTCTTTTATATATTTCAAAATTCCTGACACTTCTTTATAATATTCTTGTTGAAGTAACAAAAAAAGAATGAACTTCGTGTTTGTGAATTCATGAATATTAAATTATTATTTTTCACCCCCAGGAAAGTTTTAGTCTTGCGTCATTCATTTCTACATAATTTACAACAATAATTGCACTTTTTTAAATTTAAAAAAATATATAATAATATAATAGCATATTATACAAATAATATAAATTGTATATTATTTTTATTATTATATTATTTTTTTTAATTAAATTTTTTAAATGTTAAGATAAGTTATATTTATTGTTATTTTTTTATAAATTTAATTTACTTTCTGAATCTACAGATATGTGAACATATCTAAATTTGGAAGGAAAAGAACAGGATAATATTTTTACTGGTACTTAAGGCGGGAATTCAGCTACTGCGGGATTAGACTAAAAAGTTGTTAAGACAGAAAAATCAAAAAATTTGTACAGTGATACATTAGGATTAGGTATCTTCAAAAATGAAAAAAGTTTGGGTGGTAACTATGCTGGATTTTTAATTATGATTTATTGAAGTTTTAGTCCCATAAGAGCCCATGTTGATTTCAACAAATAATTTCTCTATTATCTGATCGTCACGGGTTCTGAAAAATGTGTCATAGGTAGCTGTTACTATTAACTTTCAAATGGCATCATAAAAATTGTTAGTTTTCTTTTTAGATTTTGAGATACAAGCCATCTATATACAACCCTTAATAAATGCATAGAGAATCTTCAAAAGTTATTAACGTAGAACGTGGCCGACTTGGACCGGAAATCATAAATAGAAGAACTATATTTAATATTTACACAATAATTTTTTGTACATAACCTATTTTCAACAAAACAAACATTAAATTTCAAATCAAATCGATTAAATTTATATATATATATATATATATATATATATATATATATATATATATATATATATATATATATATATATATATATATATATATATATTTATCCGAAACAAGTGTTAATAATATTTTTAATTATAAAAAAGTTTCTAATTTGACTAAAATTTGCCGCAAAAATTTTAATTTCCAATTTTAATTGAACTTAAATATTTGATCGGGTTTTCACATCTTTGACGTAACTAAACTTTTAAGAACCATTTCTTCTTTATTTTGTTTTTATTTTATAATTCACGACCGTCTAGTTTGCGAGATATCAGTCGATCACCTACTACCTTAAAGTAAATTTCAATGTTTAAAAGAAAGTCAATTTACGTCTATAAGTTTTATAATATAGAAATGCAAGTGATTATTACGGTTTATTATAAATTTCGAAGTTGTATGCAGGAAGACGTGACATAAATATGTAGGTACGATCAACCATAAAGGAAATTTAAGAGTTAGTCAACGATGTTTTTGATCAATGCACGATGCATGTTTACATGCATTCCATGACGACGCACAGTATTCGGGAGGTGCATGATTGATGTGATTGCACCGACCAGCCTGCATAGATGTTTCCACGGTTTCTCTAGGCTGTCATGGCGAATACCGGGCTGTGTACTTAGGCCGTGGCCGGCCCGTGTGTGCTTTTCCATTAATTGGAAAGTCCTTACCTGTCGATAAGACAATGTCTTGACTGGGACTGGGATTGGTGTATAGCACAATAACACAATATGGCAAGCAAAAAAAAAAAAAAAAAAAAAAAAAAAAAAAAAAAAAAAAAAAAAAAAAAAATGTGCGTAATTAAACCTCCCGAAAACGCGATCTCAAACTTTTAATTATTAAAGCTCTGAAAGCAAAAACCGTTACAGTGACCTCGAACCTACGTCATAACTAAACTTGCTCTCACGCTAATTTGGCGCGAATGTGAGTTACTCTTATTATTGCACTCGCTACTTGACGTAATATTTTACGTATAGAAAATGTTTTTTACGGTTACATAATATATACAGCAAAATAATTTATGCAGAGATAAGAGTAACTCAAGCTTGCACCAAACTAGCGTGAGAGCAAGTTTAGTTGTGACGTAGGTTCGAGGCACGCTGGTGAACTTCTGTATTATTGCCCTATCTTAAAAACGTTCCTTTAATGATGTAGTTCAAAATTTTGCCGCAACAATCAATATGTAAAATGCAAGTGGCGCTGCGATCCAGGGGAAATAAAAAAATTTCCCCTAGATCGCAGCGCTACTTTTATAATATGTAATTTTATTCTTGCATTGTTGAGGCGGAAATTTGAATTACATCAATCAGGGAACGTTTTTTCAACAAGAACTTCCAATCCTTTTATATATCCATGGTTCGGGGTCGCTGTAACGATTTTTGCTTTCAGCGCGTTAATAATTAACATTTTGAGATTGCGTTTTCGGGAGGTTTAATAAAAATCCAGTATTGGCTATCAATAGAATTAAGTATTAATTTAGTTCTCCAGTACGTGCAAAATATCCATTTTCATTGAAGAATATTCTTGGTGAAATATTTAAAATAAATTTCTATTGCTTTAGAACTTAAGATTGTATGTAATAGTATTTTTTTAAAGTTTGTTCGGCTTCAGTCCTCAGTAATGTTTTCTCAACAACAAAAATTAAAAAAAAATAAAAATATCAGACTGCATCATGCTAAAGGATAGGGAAAAAAATCAAGATCTTCTCGTGCTCAAAGCAGTAAATTCAATTTTAAAATAATTAAATTGGAAAATAAATATAGAATGAAAAAGTTTGCTCTTTTATAAAATTAATAATATTTTTCCTGTTTGACCTAGTAAATAAATAAATACCGTATAATGAAAAATTTAATATAATTATTATTATTTCCTTGCTATTTCCTATGAGTACAACCTTTTTTTTTTTATTATTATTATTATTATTTTTTTTTTGCAACCGGAAAATTATTCAAAATATATTTACAATAAATTATGTAAATGATTTTTTTTTTATTACTTCCATCAACCAATGTTATTATTACGAGAAATATTATAATTAAATTATATAGAGAGCAGATGAATTCATTTACTACGTATATTCTAGGAACTGAGTTGATACATAAATTATTTATATTTGAACTTTAATGAATACCGCGTTATAGTATAATAATAAATCAGTTGTTATTTTACTCTCTGGAAAATAAAAATCAATGTATATATTATAAATCTACGTCAAAAATATATCCAGCTGGGGCTCAACTATATGAATTATTTATGTTTAATAACGTTTTTCAATTTTGTAAAAAAAGCATCATTGTTTTATTATAATTAATTATTTTTTATTTTTAAATTGTTAAAACTATTTTTTTTTGCAAGGTCACTATATTTTAAAATATAAATAGAAAAATGAATTAAAAATATATATTATGTATGATGAGTGATGAGTAATTTAATTAATCATATTTAAGTTAAAATGCTGTTAAAAGTAGTACAATAAGAAAATGTAATTGGTCTAGTCTAGCCTATTTTTAACTTGCTACCAGGTATCTCAAAATGACAGATAATTTCTTAAAGGAGTAGTCAACGATGGCTTTTTAAATAGTGATAATAAGTTCGTTCTATAAACTACACACAACTCTTTAGCCAGCTTCAAAAAATTTCCTTTGTTAAAAACATCTGATCATGACATCATTACCTGTTTGCTACGTTTATGGTTTATCATTATTATTTCTTCGTTTAGAACTTTGGACCCGATAAAAATGAAAGAAACACACACACAAAAAAAATCCATACGAAACATGCGACTAACTTTTATCGGCTCAAAAAACAAGATCAGCCAATGAATGTGTCTTATTTTGTTGGTCAGCCAATCACTGTAAATTAGATTCACTATACTTAACAGAACAAGCTATAGTGCTATTAAACCTCCAGAAAACGTGATCACAAAATTTTAATTATTCGCGCTGAGAGCAAAAACCGTTACAGTGACCCCTTACGAACCCACGTCACAACTTAACTTGCTCACACGCTAGTTTGGCGCGAGCTGGGGTTACTCTTATCTTTGCATAAATTATTTTACTTTTATATTTAAACGTAAAAAACATTTTATATACGTAAAGCAAGAGCAAAAATAACTGTCAACTGCGGCGAAATTTAATAAAGAGCATTTAAGTATAATAACAATAAATATGAACAATGAAGAGAGAGAGAGAGAGAGAGAGAGAGAGAGAGAGAGAGAGAGAGAGAGAGAGAGAGAGAGAGAGAGAGAGAGAGAGAGAGAGAGAGAGAGAGAGAGAGAGAGAGAGAAATGAAATAGTATATCATTTTCCATATGAATATGATATGTTTGCTAATTTCAAGGAATATCAAAATTCAACATGTTCACTACATATACGCTATAAATAATATAAGATTACTTTACAATTCAGTAAAGATATAAATCCTTTGAAATGTTGCCAAGAGCGAATCTCAATGGAACTTTAAATATCAGTATGAAATTTCAAAGTACAAGATTAAACTCATACCTGCGTAAAACTTTTAAAATTTATCTAATGATTTCATTTAATTACAAAATGTTGTCTTTGAAGTTGTTAACATACATTATTTTGTATTTATAATTAAGTTATTTATTAATTTTATATTTTTTATAAAAAATTATTTAAAATATAATTCTTTTATAAATTAATATTAAAATAAAGTTATAATTTTATTATTAATAAAATTTTTAATTATTAAATTTTTTTTTCAATTATTTATTATTAATTCATGAAAATAAAGGATTTGTGATGATTCTATTAGAACAGTAGTGAAATGTAAAGAATTATGAGTGAATAAGTTATGTTATTGACCAACGTCGGCCATGAGACTCAAACTTTTCTCGTCAATAATATCTGAAATTTTGCACAATGATACTTCAGCTTGAGACAATTTCAAATATATAAAAATTTGGGGCGTCACCATGCAAATTAATTTTATATGATTTTTTGAAATTTTAAGCCCATAAGGCCTAATGTTAATTTCAATAATTTTTTTCGAGACGGTCAAACATCATGAAATTTTTATCACGACTAGGTGTGATCCTTAGCTACACAATGACATCAAATATAGACCCAAAACACAACTATATAGTTCTTGAGATATCAGGCCGGTACCCTACTCCGTTAAGACGGGAAATCAGGTACTGCGGGATTTGACAAAAAAAAAAAAAAAATTTGATAAGACATTTTGCATAGTGATACATAAGGATATGGTGTCTTCAAAAATGTAAAAAAAAAAAAAAAAAAAAAAAAAACGAAGGTCTTCATGCTAGATTTTAAATTATGATTTTTTGAAGTTTTAGTCCCATAAGAACCAATGTTAAATTCAATAATTATTTTCTCTCTTATCTGATGGTCATGGATTCTGAAAATTTTATCATAGATAGCTGTTACAATTAACTTTTAAATGGCATCATAAACTTTCGAAGTTTTATTTTTTAATTTTCATTATTATTTTTTTAATTTTGAGATACAAGCCATCTATATACAACGCTTAATTGAATAATTTGAAGTACAGGAAAATGTAATTGTTTTTATGATGAAAAGAAAAGATCAAACTGATTTTTAAACATCCTTTAAACTTGCAAAAGGTTATTCTAAATTTTATTTATTTCGATGTTACTTATACAGAATTTATAAAAATATTTCATGTATGGTAATTTTACTAGTTATCGGCAGTTTTATTGTTTTAATACCTGCTTCCACTAATTTTAGGGCTTTTAAATTTTAGCACAAATTAAAAGAAATGCTTAAAGGGCTCCAGGCTTCAAACAATTGAATCGCACGGATAAAAATAAATACCTAGTAATTATGCTAGCTCATTTTTAGCACAATTTGTTCAATACAGCATAATTTATGCTATACCGCATAATAAATATGTTAAATAGCATAAGTATTATGTTTAACAGCAGAATTATTTATATTGTTCCAATTTAGCATCAATTTTGCTATAATGACATAAATGCAGCATAAATTACGTAAATTGTTTTTTCCATGCAAAAACGTAAAATTCATGAGATGGGACCGTCATTCATACATATTATATCCTTCAACCCTTCTGTAGCCTCACAAACTGGGGTTGAAAAACTGTAAAGTAGGCAACTTTAGGACTTCATAGCGTCAACAATTCCGGTTCTACAATAGAAATTGTAGCGCGGGTTACCTACTTTACAAGTTTTCTTCCCAGTTTGCGAGAGTACTAAAGGTTAAAGCACAAAGTATGTGTATTTATAATAATCCTATCTCATGGTTTATAATTGAGAGGAAATTTGTTTTTGAGGTCATGGGCCCTTTAAGTAATAATTTTTATGTAAAAATGTCAAAACTTTCAAATGAGTGGAATGTATTATAGAAAAGCAGCAAACACAACTGCCGATAATTGCGGCAAGCATGCCGATAACTAGTACAATTACCATACGGTTTATAAATATCCATCCGTCAAACAATTTATATATGTGTGTTGATTGTTGATTGACTATAGTAAAGGAACAACTGATTTGAGGCTGATTATAAGCGCTTCCGTTTCTACTTACTACGCATGCGCAGAACGTCGAAACGGAAGCGGATGTGAGCAAAATCGCTTATAGTTGGTCTCAAACTGTTGTTCCTTTATTATCCATATTAAAAAAATTTCGCTTATAAAATACGGCCGTAAATTAGTCATACGTATTTATGTAAAGATTAAGAACTGTTAGAATATTTTAGACATACTGTACTGTATGCAGTAACTGTAAAATTTATACCACAAAAAATATTTAATGATTTATAGGGTGTATCCGAATGACGTCATATTTTATGCGCTTCAAGAAAATTCTGGAGTAATGAACAACATTGCTCAGCATAGGACAAACTTTGTTTATGTCTTTTTTCTTTGGAAAATCAATTAATTTTTTTATTATTATTATTTTTCTCACATACTTGAGAGTCTTACTCAACCTATTAACAGCATCAATGCTCTCAAAATTATTGCTTATTATTTTTAAAGTGGTAAGGTGAGTTATTTTCCTATGTGGCCCATGTAATTGAGTGATCCAACATGGCGTTGACTTTAACATGAATGCATAGACCCTATTTTTATTTGTCAATTATTTGGCATTCTTATTAATATTATTATCATAATGTCTTAAAATTATGTAAACGTAATAACTAATAGTAATAAATAAGAATGTAGTAAAGTCTGTATCAATTTATTTAAAATTTGCTCTTTGTGACCTCATTTTTTAAAAAAAAAAAATGCCATATGCACAGTACCACAATGTTAAAGAACAGGAAATTAGAAGTCCAAAAGTTTTCCAGCCTTTACTTAAGCGCACTTTACTGGTATACTTTTATTTATTTATATATTATTATATATTTATTTTGTTAATAATTTTAAACAACAAACATAAAATACTTTTTGAATGAAACGATAAAAATAAAATCATAAAAAAGAGAAAGTGTTAGAGAAAAAAAAAGGAGAAGAATAAAATAAAATCTTAATGAATCACGCCCTTATAACGCGACAGATTTTAAATTGAACTAATTACAATGTTAAACCTGGTATTTAAAAATAAAAATTGGTTCTTTTTATTTAAATGACTGATTGGATAAGTTTTAATTATAGAGACTTTGTGATGAGGATAGTCTTGGAGCGATTCCTTTTTTTTTTTTTCTTTTTTTTTTTTTTTTTTATTCTCTTTCTTTTTGAAGTTGTGAATTTGACAAGATATTCACGTAGTAGATTTAAATAATTTAAGGTTTTCACATAAACGAATTTTGCTTGTCTTTTAAGATTTTTTTCCAGCCTCAATATCAGCCTCCAATTAAACTATAATAATTAAATTTGCAATTAAAAGAATGCCATTAAAACGCTAGTAGAAATGACGATAAGGAATTCAATTTTTTAGATGAAACACATTGGTTAAAATATTCGTAATAATAATTATGCCAGATAATTGTCAGCAACAAGGGTACCTCCCTTCTGAAAACACAGTAATAGTTTAAAATCCAAAAATATAAATTTCTATTTTACATGCAATAATATTTCAATTGAAAAGCTAGCAATCCTTTAGTTTAAACAAAGATTAACATTATTTTATAGTTTAAAAAAATTGTATTTGTATACGTCGCACTTTTTTGTTAAGGAGAAAGCAGTGTTAACTTTTAATTAAAACAAAATGCTGTGCGTGACAAAGTGTTGGACTTTTTTTGTCTTCCACTTTTTGCTCTAAAGTGTTTTTAACTTAAGTTGAAAATATATGAAAAGAAATCTTTTAAAACAACAAAGAACCTCACAGGAATCTTCTCTTTTACCATTAATTTATAAAAACAATTAAATAAGTAAATAAATAGTAGAAATGTAAAAATGAAGAAATAAAAGTAAGGGTTATATGTAATATTATTTATGGGTAGCATTTTGAAGAATCTTCTCTCTTTATTTTTTGTTTTTAAAGTTTAAACTACCTAAGGCAAAACATTTAGAACATGTGACCGCATCATCATATAAAGAGGGGTTAATATCGAAATTTAAAGATTAAAGATTTTATTACATTCCATGAATTTTATAGTGTAGAACATAATAGGGTATTTTAAACATTTCCAAAATTAATTTCTATTTTTTTTTTGTCAATAAAAAAAAAATAAAAAAAAAACTACTATTACTACTAAACTTTGTAACTCTTACTTATTAGTCAAATATCTTCTCAATTTACAGCTTTAAAAAATTTATCGACCAAATAATGATAATAATAATATGATAATAATAATGATTTTGATAAATAATAAAGTTGATTTAAAACATAAAAACTACTGAAAGACTTCCTGTGAAGATATTGTATGAATTTAAGCTGTTTATATAGACAAATAATCATATCTCATTCCAAATATGAAAAATGTTTTGTTTTCATTAACATCGTTATTTATTTATTTACACTCATAGTCATAACGCACGAATATGTAACATAACAAATTCTGTGCAAATAAAAGCCTAGAACACCTTGGGGGGAAAAAAAAGAAAGAAAAAAATGTCTGATATCCTAACATACCTAAACGTGGTCATTGATTTCTAATTTATTTTCCATCCACAAAATGGCAGCTGCGGGCTTATGACGTCACAGCTTGCCTGTTTCCACGCGCTTAGACTAGTGAGCTGTGACGTCATAAGCCCGCAGCTACCATTTTGTGAATGGAAAATAAATAAGAAATCAATAACTCCGTCCAAATCAACGTTGCTATTTAGGTATATTAGGATACAAAAATTAGACATGTTTTTTGTTGAAGGAGTTATACGCCTATAAGTGAGGTAAGGTAGCAATATTAAAGTACAACTACACCATACATACTGTGCCAACATTGGTCCTAATATAAATTATAATAATTTGATAGTGGTTAATCAGAACCCCCAGTGTTGGAAGTAGCTAGCAAATTGTCAATGTGAATGGTTTTGAAAACCAAGCCAATCATAAAGATAATTTATATAAAAATAGCATACAATATTATATTATACAGTATAATATATAATATGCCTAA